>JAQIWA010000709.1:0-26309 GCA_034693305.1 Eueremaeus valkanovi
TTATTTGAATAAATGTATGAGCAGGCTCAATAGGATATTATAAATGTTTTGTTTACTGTACGCTACGTACAGAGAATTACTACTCTTAGATATTTATGATAGACTACTTGAATACCCGGAACAGTTACTGTAGTTCACTTTGATATTATGTAGTTAATATTTATATAAATACAATAAAAAAATAAAGATATTCGTATGAACTTCAATATTAACTGTACACTATTTGCACTGTAAGTTATGTGCTTGATTACATTGATTAGACTAATCATTAGAGTAACTATTCGTTCGAAAATCTATTATTTTATATAACAATATGTTTTGATTTGACTCTAATTATCAAAAATCATGAGTTATTTCGTGCAATAGATTTGTCTGACAAGCGGTTAATTTTATAAAATTTTTGCCGAAAACTTAATTTTCTTAACAAATAATCTATTATTAGATATGTTTAACATTTTTTATATTCATTTAATGATAAGTTATATGATTTGATAGAAGTAGTAATAAAATAAAAAATAATGGCTATAATTGTACCAGATTTCAGATGTCATAACATTTTCTTTAATATCGTCTTCCCCGCCAAAAGAGACTCGTCGGTATGGTCTGTACTTGGTCACTTATGATATGCATTGTTCATTGGAGGTTAATATTAAATATTATAATTTAAAAGACTATAACAATAAAATTGGATGAATTGAAATATAAATTTTGAAATTAATTTTGTTTCGACTTATTTTACTTCAATCTATATATTTAGAGATCAAATAATTATCAGACAATAAAATTCTAAATTAAGACAATAGAAAATATATACACTAATAAAATTCTGTGATATCTAAGGTATACCTTAATGTTGTTATTGATTGTAAATACGGTAAAAACTGTTTACTTTAACTTAACATTAACTTAATATTCAGATGAATTGTCGATATTTGCTGCCATCGACTCGTATTGCCTCCGATTCTGAACTATTCTTTTGGCACATAAGCTGATTATTGGCACAAACTTTGATAAGATTTAGCACTTTGTTTAACATCTCTTCCTATGCTATCAAATGTTTTCGATAAACTTTTTTCTCTTGATATTAGTCGATAGGAATGATTAAAACAGTTTCGGTTACAATATTTAACGTCAAATTCAGTGTTTGTTATATTCAGTGGGAGTTTGTTCTCAACTGAAGTCGGCCTTAATTTTGTTCAAATTGTCTGCTCTTCCCAATTGAATCAATAGTTTGTATTTCATAAACTTGTTTTGACTTATACAGCAGTGAATAAAACTTCCGGTGCTTTTTATAACTCTAAAGTTTAAAGACCTTTCCATTCAGGCCTTCTTTCGATACTTTCGATTTCATTCGTATAATTCCAGGTATTTTTCATTAATATTCTACAGCTTTTCAGTCAATATTTTAGTTATAATTATGTTTAATGTGCTTTCATTTGTGTCTGTTTTGCAATATTCCGAAAATTGATTTATTTGTCGCTCTCTTTATAAATTTTTTTTAGAATTTATACGAAATATCAAAATAATTGTTTATTTTTCCTATTGCTATGAAAACAATATGTAATCTAATCTTCATATTTGATATAATAAATCCATTATTCAGTTCTATTGAACCCTTGGATCAATTCCTTCATTTAGTAATAATTTTGTTTCGATTTTAGGTCCAGTGATGTTTCAAAAGAACAAATCTTTTAACAAAGTTTTTATTAATTTCTTATTCATATCATGTGAGTCATCATTGATCTAAAGAATATATCTGACCGGAACTGATTTTATTATTACGTTCTGATCATTCATTCATTTGATTTATATTCTCATTAATATTGTGTTCAATAATAGGTTTAATAATAAATTCAAACGCTTTGAACGAAATGCGAATCTCATCGCAAGACTTAAGTATTAAAATCGACGAAAAGGCGACTTTGACTCTAACTCTTAGGTATGTATTGCTTAAGAATTAATTCTCAGAATATTCTTGTTATTCGACTAAAAATTAATTCACATTTAATTCAAATCAAAGTCAAAATGCAAACCAAACCATAAGTATTGAACTGACGTGCGATCACTATAAGGACGCGCAGACGGGTCTCGACAGCTGTTCGACAATAAAAGGACTGAAAGCTATTTATTATATCAATGAAACCGATAAAACGGTTAAAATAGATGTAATCGGAGCCCAAGCCGGACGACAGACACTATTAGTGAACGCAAACAAAAGCTTTGTTGAGTAAGAATCGAGTGTTTGATTGAAAGCATTGTTTGTTTGGGTTTTAATCATTAAATATATTGTTTAGCACTGAAGAGGCTTTCGTTCGTATAAACGTCGGCCACAGTAAGGCCATTGATGTGGTCAGTAATGTGATCGGTTGGCTCTACTTCATCGCGTGGTCGGTCTCCTTCTACCCCCAGATTTGGACCAATTATAAGCGCAAATCTGTGGTTGGACTCAATTTCGACTTTATTGGTCTCAATATTACGGGTAAAAACATTTTACCAAATATTCAATGTTTAGAATCCATATATTTGTAGTCCAATGCCTGTCCACTCTCTCAGACCTTCTAATATTTAATTAAATTATTTCTGATTCATTGGCACCCATAGGCTTCCTGTTCTACTCCTTCTTCAATGTTTGTCTCTTTTTCTCGGCCAAAATCCAGAACCAGTTCGAAGACTTGTACCCAAGGAGTGTCATTCCCGTCGAGATCAATGATGTCGTGTTTGCAGTGCACGCAGTCTTCGCCACAATTATAGTCATTGTTCAGTGTTTTGTATACGAAGTGAGTCTTAATTGCATTCAAATTGCAATCAAAGGAATTGAACCCCAATTTGTTGATTACAGAGAGAGAACCAGACGTTATCTCTGTTCGCAAAAGCATTTCTAGTCATCGTATGGACGGCTTCCGTTATATTAGCGATTCTGGTGCCGACCACCCACTGGTTCAATTGGATGACTTACCTCTACTTCTTCTCATACGTCAAACTCGTCATAACAATAATCAAATACATTCCTCAGGTTTTGACTCTATTTTAGTTGACTTTTGCTCTCAATGTTAACCCAATATATTTTGATTGAAGGCCTGGTATAACTACAGACGACAGTCCACAATAGGCTGGAGTATCGGCAATATATTGCTTGACTTCACCGGCGGTTCGCTTAGTATTCTTCAGATGTTTCTGTTGGGCTATAATTACGGTATTCTTTGCAATCATTTTGTTTTCGTTTCAAATCTATCTGACATTCAATTCCTATTCTGAACGGAACAGACGATTGGGGATCGATATTCAAGAACTTCACAAAGTTCGGACTCGGAATGGTATCCATTCTGTTCGATGTGCTCTTCATTGTCCAGCACTATGTTCTGTACAGAGAGGCGCCGGACGTAGAGAACACTCGACTGACTAATGGTCTCAATGTATGTGATAGTAAAGAAGGCGTAATCAGACAAATGTAATGATTAGACAATACGTAGACTATTATTGTGTCGATTGTGTCCAACACTAATCAAACCAATACTAATCTCAACACAACGTCAAACAGTATTTATTAATAGACAGTATTTAACAGTATTTCTAACTTAATATCTGTTGATAACCAATAATCGAGTTATTTATAAAAAATTTTATTTATTTTTGTTTTAATTATATTTAAGTTTTATTTGAATTAATCATTCATTCATTCACTCATTAATTAATTAATTCATTCATAGAATACAATCAATGCATGTGTTTATAGATTACATTAAAAACTATATAAAATAAAATACTTTTTTCGGTTTAAATGAATTTGTTTTAAATGAAACACAATTTCATTGCAGACTTCGTCAGCAGATTTGGAGTCTATTGAAAGAGATTAAGAAATCGGACAAAAAATTGAATAAAATATCGAAAATTAGAGGCTTTTGAAGTCAATAGTGATTTGCCTTTTGTGTGATGTCGGGAGTGAAGGACAGACAGAGAGACAGACAGGCCGTGAATGACTGCTTGACTTAAATACCAATCATTAATAATAAGAGAAAAATGTTTAGCAATAAGTCATTAATTGACACAAAATGTTAAGTCATTTCCGAAGTAAGTGATCGACGATTCAAATGAAAGCAATATTAATATTAATCATAATATTTATAAATTATTTAAAAATAATGAAATCTTTTGATAAAAATATTTACAATTTTAAGCAATATTTTTAAATTGAGTTCTTTTTATATATTTTGACCCAATTTTATACTAATTTTAATTCTTTTTGTTATAAAATCTCATATTTTTTTTTAATAATAAACACTATTTTATTGAAGTAATGATTCGATTGAATATTGAATTGGATTTAAATATTTATAAATTGAAACTTAAATCATATGAATATATATTAGAAAAAAAGAAACATTTTTTTGAGCTTTTATTTTCAAATTATTTGATCTGAACTTTATTTTAGAACAAAATTAATAGAAATAAATAAATGCCGAATAAGTGAACTCAAAAACTGTTTTAGTTTTTTGACTTAATTTACAAATAATTTCTTTTAAATATATTTTATTTATAATCAAAAACAAAAAAATTGATTTTAAATACTCTTTGAATACACTATTAAAGCCAACTTTTATTGATATTTATCACAACTCTTGAAATCAACTCTCAATATATTTATGCGATTATTATTATTAATTAGTTTTGTTGTAAAAGACATAAAAAATGTTTTTTGTTTTTAATTCTCTTAAAACTATTAATAATTAAGTTTTTAATCCTTTTTAAACTAAATTATTAAACGATTGAAAAAATGTTTGAAAATCAGATTAAAAATAAAAACAAATGATTTATATCTAATCTGACGACAGAATCGATTTTGAAATTCTTTGCGAATAAAAACAATAATAAAAATAACAGAAAAATCGTATTAATTTACGAATTGAATGCATTTGTAATAAACTTTGGGTTTAGTAATGATTTCAAGGATTGGGTTCTCTATTATCGACATTACATTCATTAGTCTTTTGCGACAACTTCTGTGACTCTAACTCCTCATAAGTCGGAAGTTTGTCATCGATTACCAGTTTTACGGGTTCTTCGTAGAGACACAGATACTTGAGATCACTTCCCTGTCCAATCTGACCGCACAGTTATATCAATGCAAACATATTATTACTCTCTTATAGACTGAAAGCGATTTCATTAATGACATTGAAATAGACATACCTTTCGTCTGATATGTTGTTCGGGTGCTGTGGCAGTGGTGGCGCAGCAGATCCAGGCCAGCACGAAGATGGCCAGGAATAGGATTGAGGCCAATACCCAACGCGGAACTCCTGACTGATAGCTGAAACAGTTGGACCAACTGTTCTCTTTGTGGAGTCCAGTGGAGGCGTCCAACGGATTGTCTTGAGTCCAAATGGAAAGGTCTAATTTGGGTCGAGTATTGTCTGTTGTAGTCCTCTCCTCATTGCCGGTCACAGTCTCGCTGTCGTACTCTGTATTCAATTCAATTCAATCACAAATATATTGATTAGTGTTCACAGAAAATGCATTCAATTTTGTACATAAACTCAATGTTTTCTATATTTTAGAAATAAATCAATACTTTTCGGCAAACATTTGAACTGAAGAGAGAATTGCTTTAAAATGTTAACTTAAATGAACTCAATTTTTTTTATTTATCTTAAAATATATTCAATTTTAACGTTGAAATATTTGTTTTATCGAAAGGAATCCAAAAATAAATCTATTATTGATATTAATATACTTTATTGGGTAATAATAGTGCGTAACGGCATTGGATTAACTCTTAATTGACATTTCCCTCATTTTATATTTGAAAATGCCTTCAAATAATGGATTCTCATTAGAGTTAATCCCAATCTAATTGAGTAAATAGAGTTCGGTTGAGGACAACTCGAAAACTACTCAATCCAGAGTTCATTTACCATAATTGGGCTTAAGTTTAGTATAATCCGGGTCATAAATAAGCTGATCGTCTTATAAATGAGTAAATCCTCACATTTTCCTATATTATTAGACTTATACAGATCAATTTAGTAAGATCAGCAAGCTGCTATTTAATATATAAACAGATTCATCTCTTAAGTAAATACATGAAGAGGAAACTGCCCTGCTCACTAAAGGGCTTATACCATATTATATTAGATTTTTAGGAAATTGTCTTCGCGTTAATTCTGACAAAATATCAATACAAGGCTATACAAACCCGGGTCAATATTAAGCTTAATAATACTTTGTGAGCATTTCTCAGTTACTCTTTGCACTAAAAGTGATTTTATTTCTGGTTTTAATTTTAATATACCTTTAGTTTATATTTTGATAATTCAATAATAATAGACATAATATGCAAAGGACTGCATAACTACATCCCAACCCCTTATTTCTTCTCGTCTCTGACTATCTCTGATATTCTTTATTTATTCGAGTCATTGACCACTACTACAGAAGTTCTGAAGTAATGATAATTCTTATGACTCGGAATCCAAATATGCATTCATTGAAAGAATGAAAGCAAAGAAATAGTATTAAAGAAACTGAAAGTAATAGAAGTGTTGTTCAAAATAAGAGCCGCAGAAACAACACTTAATTCGGGTGTGAAATGGGGTTATGTATGCAATAATAAAGGTTATGATACGACACAATCGTATGAGTTCTCAACAATATATTTGCAAAAAACCTAAGGATTGAATCCAAGAGTTTATTCGTAGTCTCTGTCCAAACATTAGCGACTTTATCGCTGAGATGAGCAGCTGTTGTATAGAATATATCAATACTGTATACTGTAGAGCAGTGTATGTCTATCTGTATGTGTATCTAGGTTAAATCATATCTTGAAAGTAAAACAGTTGAACCGGAGATAAATATCACTCCGTTGTGATCGTGAGTATGGGATGGAATCGTAAAACACATTTAGGATTAGTTGACTCAAAAAATGTTTGAGAGATAGAGATAACTAGAGATCAATCGCTGCAACAAAAACAAAGTGCAGTCGAAGTAAACTCGAGTCCAATCAATAAAAGGAGTGAAAAGAGAAAGAAATAAAAGTAAAAAATATTACATTAGATATATAGGCAGTGAAAGTGTGTGTGAAATGAGAATTGAAGTGAAGACTGCAATGGAATGAATGAATGTGTGAGAGATTGAGCCCAAAGTGAACTCAACTCTGGCTTAACAGAGCTCTGAAGGCATCAAAAGCTGATAAAAGTTAATTCAATACGACTTTGAAGAAGAGACGCAATCAGAGAGAGCTAACTGGGAAGGCACTGATACTCAGCACTGGTAGAGGACTAACTCTGGCATAGAGTGCAAAAGTAATATTAATTTGTTTTCGTGAGTGAAATGTGAGAAAAACAAGATTTGATTTATTGTTAGCTCTCTATTGACCGACCGTTTGCTTGCAAAGAGTCCGGGTATTGATGAACCACTACTTCTGGTTCCGACTGAACCACAACCAGTTTGGACTCGCCATCACTGCTGCGGCTCAAGTAGACAGACATAGACGAGCGCTCGACCACAACAGAGCCCCGATTGACAATCGATGCGAACAGTGATCGCAACAAATGGATCGGAGATATGAATAATTGACTTCTATTGCTATTATCGGTCTTCTCGTCACTCGTGTCAGTCATGCCATCGCTTCCTATGTCTTGTTCTCCAGTTATGTCTCTGTCATAGAATTGCACTTTAGGTCTGTTGCTATCCTCGCCATTAGCAGTGTTGAGGGCACCGGTACTACTGTTGCAGCCAATAGAACAGGCGTAGTATTCGCTCGAATTCTGCTTCACATCATAGGCCGAAGAACAGGCTATCGGACAGTAGAGTCAATACATTAATCAATTGATTCAAACATAAAATACTTATTCAAAAGTAATACAAAAAATAATATTTTAAATAAAAAACGAATTGAATGTCAGAAACATATTATTCAATAAAAATGATTCTATTCTTTAGATTTTCATTGTCTTCTGTTTCGGCTCTAAAAGAATCATTGACTCCAAGAAAACAATTATTTTAAGTAATAATAATAATAATGAGTATTCTGTTAAGCCTTTGTCTAATAAATGGATTTTTATGAATGAAAATCGATATAATTTCTTAATATTCTTAAGGATAGAAAAAATGCAAATTCTTTAAGCCTCCGATGATTTTGTGTGCATTTGACTTATACTGTATATGATATTAGTATTGAGTAAAGTATAATAAGCTTAAGAACATATATTGTAGAGCGCATAGCACTGGTATTGTCTTGAAAAATGGATGGATTGGCGGCGAAAAAACAAAATGAAATCAATAAAAAGCAGTGATCTTTCATACATCACATCATAAACAATGCATTGAATAGCATGTAATCAATTCGTGTCACGAAAATACATATAAGTCTGCACTCGAATGGCACGACTCTAATGGATATAATGGACTTTAAATCAGTTAGAGATCAAAGAGAATCTGAAAGCATAGAATCAGATCTGCAATACTATTAGATAAGTATACCGTTCCCAACATAAATAACCCGACAGAATTAACAATCAACAATAGAGCTTCGTACATTTTTGTTCAAAGGATACTGGTCCTAATTGGTCCCAGCATCCCAATTGGTCTCATATGCAAAAATAATAATATATTTCATAATAAAGTCATTTTGGAAATCAATTTTCAAAAATAATTATCTGCACTGAGAATATAGTCAAATATTAGATATTATGAAAATCTACTCAAAAGTTATTGAATCAGAGTATTTGTATTATTGAAGAGATTTTTCATCTAAAACATAGACAATACAAATACAAAAAAGAAATGAAAATAAGTTCAACAAATTAAAGCATTGAAGAATATGTGAACTTTTTTTTATAAATAATGAGAAATTTCAGGACATTTTTGATATTCAATAACTTCTATAAAAAAATATTATAAATCAATGATCAATCTGCAAAACTAATATAGATTGATCTAGGTTATTTTCGTAACAATCTATCTAAGTTGAGTATAATTTCAGATTTATTACATATTTGCCTAGATCAATAACTTTTGAGCAGATTATGATTATTGAATTAAATTCAAACCCTTTAACAATAAGCGACAAAAATATGTTTTTGCGATAAAATAATACATATAAGTGTCGACTCTCTTATAATTTAGACTTTATTCGGCTTTATATTACACAAGAAATATAATTGCAATAATTGAGTCGATCGATAAGTTGTTGGCATTTTTCACATTTCATCTTTGGTACAAATATTGGAGTTAATCCTTGTTCAAGCTGTAACACAAATTCCAATTGTCTGTTTAAATTGGAACTACTTGAAAAATAATCTTAAATCAATACAATTCAATAAAAACAACTGATGTTAACCTAACTATTTCTAATTAAGTTGGGCTTAAGGCTCAAAATATTCCTTTCATTATAAAGAATTCTTTATAATCCCAGTAATGACTGCATTATTGTGAACGCAGACATAAACAAGTACATTTCTCAAAAGACTAGCCTATTTTTCAATTTTCAGTTTATAGGCCTATTTTTATATGAGAGCTGTATATTACACAATTACACGCAGTATATGATATGTTGATAACATGGACTTTATTAGCTGTCTGTACACTAAACAACACTTTATGTTTAAAGTGCAAAATGAGTTTACGCTCCAAAAGCCCGTTAACTGAAACTCAATTAATTGTTTCGATGGCTATAATAAAGTCCAACATTTGTGCCAACAATTCTATATTCGCCGCAAATTAAGAGCTCAGACAATGTGTTACAAGAGTTCGCTCGAGAATTCATTTGATTCCTGAATGCAGTGGAAACTGAAGGCATTCTATTGTATGAAATGGTGAACCCATTCACCACTACTCTAATGAAGTACACAATTATTTGCAGTTCTGATCGTAAACTCTTTTTCTTTGTTTTGGATCAGAGAAAGAGTTTGTCTAACAATAAGATATCGTTAACTAATGCCTACTTTTTCAGTCCAATTCATGTCTGGTCTCAAAGATAAATATCTTAAGTCTTTTTGTATCCAAAGTTAGATTCAGACTATTATATCAGTTCTTGATTGCAATTCTCTCTATGAATAAGCCTTTGGATGTTCGCAGAGAATCAGCCGTAAGTGCTGTGCAGAGTAGACACTCCTGTGCTTTCAGATATGTCTTCACTAACTGTTCTCATATGAAGTACAAGTCTTTACACTTTTTCTATTTATATAATAATATTAATTCATAAAAATACTCCTCATTTTCTTCCAATTATTATAATTCAAGTATAAATGGTGAACAGGGATGAACTGACAGTCCATTTTGAACCCTTGTGTTGTTTTGTACTGCTTCCCTGTACTCAACCACCACAATTAGATCGATATAATTATATCGATTTCAGTTAATTTAATTAAGAAAAACACAATTAAGTTACCGCTAATTATGCGTATATTTCTATCGATTTCAGTGCGATATTTGTTAATTCATTTTTAGACGCATTTCAATCAAAACGATTACAAACTCCTGTGAATGAAAACACAGTCTTATTGTACGAATAGAAGACAAATTTCATATTAAGTTTAAAAATTTTAATACTTCCTAAACAAAAGATTTGCAATAAATAAGTTCAAAATAATCTTCAAATGCTCTACGTCTTAAAAAGTCAGACTTCAATCCATTTGGAAAACAAGATATTTGATCGTTAAGACTATGGCTTAGTCTCAATGACTAGAGTTCTGGAAAAAATAATCACAAGTTATAGCAAAGTTAACTGATCTCTTGCCTGCTCTATAAGCTTGCTAAGAGATTTGAGACCAGGTTTAATTAAAATAATTGCTCGAATTGAACCAAACGAGGAAATCATATCAAATAACAAAATGCTTTAATTGGATATTCATTTACAGATTATTATTATTAATATAATTATTAACTCAATTATTCGCTTAAAAACAAAGAGAGAATATATAGGAATAAAAGTGAATTATAATTCAATTAATAATTATTTTAAGCAAATACTGTACAGAGATGTGAATCAAGTCTCAAATGGACAGAGAATGAGCAGTTGTAGCCAACGTCAATCTGTGATTGAATTGTATTAAATTAGCTCTTTTCGGTCGAATTGGCTTAAAAATTATCATTCAATATAAAATAGCCAGGGTTCAAAGAAATTTTGATATATTCTTCATAAATCTCAAAACATGATAGGTATTAATTTATGACCCAGGGCTATGCACATCTATGCAGTTGATATACTGTAGTGCACAGGAGTGCAGACTATTTTCAGACACTATATGAGTATTGCATTCCAGATATACTGTACTTCTAATTAAATATGAATTAACTCACTTCAGACCTGGAATCTAATGATTTTTGTCAGATTCAGAGAACAGACCAACACATCATTTATTTATAATTGAATTATAATTATAATTCAATTCATTGTATTACCGGTAGAAGAGCTTTTCTGATCAGATGAATGAGCGGATAAACCAAACGGATTGATAACAAAAATAGTATTATTTCTATTTGTATAACATTTTGTTTAAATTGCAATACATTTGTGACAAACAAAATGTGATATTTTGTATAAATAATTAAAAGGAAATGCAATTGAACTGAACTCATACCACATGATTTCAATTCAATATTTCTAACGGTGCAGTCAAAGTGGTAACCAAGTTGTAAAGTGTAGTCATATTTTTGAAAGAATTCAACAGAATTTTATAAAAGACGAGAATATAAAGTATTTTTTCAAAAGCAGTCGATTCTACAGTAGAGCTAACAAATGCGAGTTTGGCTCAAATATTAATAATATGTATGCTATCGATAAGATCTACAGATTTTATATTCCCATCGTTTGCATCGCCTGTTCACAGAAAATAAACAGCTTTGCAGTGAATGCAAACATTCCTAACAGGCCTGGAGTGGCACTGAAAACATCATTTTTCAATACGATATGTAAAATATGATTCTTTTAAGTCAACAGCGAATAAGCGAGCCTTAAGACCATTAATGCAAATAACAGCAAATATTTGCAGCTTTTATGTGAGACTGAGATGTCTTTCAATATAAACACAATCTCTGATCAATTTATATCAATTATTGTATTCAACTATTGATTCAAACCAAAGATCTTCAAACAAAAATGTGCTTAACTTCAGTTAAACTAATTATAGATTTATAAAAAAAAATTTGGTTTCTTTCGTATCGAATATATTCTCATAAAAAAGCATTTTTAGAGAAAATAAAAGTCAAAAAGAGATCGTTTTTAAGATAAAATGTTAAACAAATCTATTTCTCATATAATTTGATAAAAATAAGAAATAAAAGGACAATAAATTGAGAAAAACTACTAAAAATACTTGTGATATATAAGAGGCTAAATGTTTATGACTCAGACAGTATGAGCGCAGACTATGTTAGGATTGAACGATAATTAGATATAATTGAGAAGCAATTCAGCTCTTTATCGATAAGTTTATATAAATTAAGAAAACGATTATTCGATCACTTCTTAAACATCAATAACAGTGTTGTGAATGGCTTTGAAATGAAAGTTAAAGAAAAAGTGATTCACAAAATCAAACAGAATATCGAAAACCATTAGTTCATTGAATGAGAAGAATCACTGACTGTTCCAAACGTTGTATCGCATAATCAGAGGAACGTTAGCCGAGAAAAGTAAGTGTAGTTCAAATAGAAAAAGATCTCAACTCTGATGAAACTGAATAGCAGTACTCGTCCTATAGTTTATGGTCAGCAGAAGACATGAGTTCTTTAATTTCAGGTTATTCTCATCAATAGTGCTATCGTTTTGTAGGCAAACAAAATCAATGTCTCGTTTACTCAATTCGTTTCCATTGTTTGGCTATTTATTTATATGTGTATTAATGGCAGACAATCACAATCAGAGTCACACTATTAGTGATTCTTTGCATCACTACAACTATGCTGTCCAGACATCGACTAAGCATTGGAAGAGTGTCTGCGATTCCCAATTATTTGTGCATTTCATTGCCCTCTCATATGAAGTATAAATCAAATTAAGCGCACAATTGATTGCATCCGAATATATCGATAAGAATGTCCGCAATAAAGGAGTCATTTGAATACATTCCTCACTAGAAAGACAGGGATTGCCACGGGTGGACAACTTAGCTATCAATTAAGCTATGTAAATTATAAATATAACCCCAACTCAATCTCAATATTTGCCGTCTATTTTTATTCTGACTATTCCTATTCTGAAATTGTGTGGATAAGTATGAAATTAAGGGTCAGTTTACAAGTTTGAGAGTTTGACAAACCATTAAATGACGACCCGCTGGTCCGGCACTTATTGCAAGTCTAGTTTTGAGGTCAACTGTGTCATTAACCCCCAGTCCGAACAATTGGTCTGAATTGAATATTTTGGTCATTCAATAGTGGGAATCGACTTCAGACAGAATTTCATTGGAGAGAAAGCGAGTGAAGTGTTTGACTTCCTTTGCAGACAAATTGAATTCTTATTAATATTTTCGAAATAAAAGGGAAAATAATATTCGGAATAAAGTCTAGAATGCAATGGAATCGACATTCTATTGGATTGCACTGAACACTAGTTTTAACAACAAAAAGACGGATAAAAAATTCTGTTCGTTCAGTTGGTTTGGCCTGTAATGCAACAGAAATATCGATTCGACAATTGGCTACAATTCTCCACTACTGTACTGTATGTGACTCTCCGTATGAACTGAACTGTTCCTAAACATTCTTAACGCCAGAATGTGTTCACTCATTCGGATGTGTCTTAAGCTTATATTCGTATAAAAGTGTCAAAACTTTTGTCCTAACTTTGAAGAACATTTTGGACTCAAACAATGCAATACAAGAGATATTATACAATATTTTTATTACTAAAGTATTTATGAATTTCTTATTTTTGTAAAAACAGAAAAATATTTAGTTTTCTATTCAAAACAACTGAATAAATGTGAACTTTCTTTACATGAGAATTGAAGTCAACGTGAATTTTGAAAACATATATCGATTTTAGAATTTGAGAATAAGAAGAGTGAATAACAGACAATATTTTCTTAGAGTTTATTTTCAAAAGTATAATAAAATTTTTAGAGTCGATCTCTTAATCCCCACAACACTCGAGTACTTCTCGGCTGTGAATACAGTGAAATCAAATCAAAAACTGAGATTTGAAATGGCGTTACATTTTTGGTCTTTTTAGTGGCTTTTCAAGTATTGAATGAAAGCAATGCAATGAATGCAATGCAATGTCTTTATGTCTCTATCAAACCCTTATTTAGTTTTATATGTCTATTGCACTCAGCGTTCAATATATGGCCTTTCAATACATTGGAGACTATTCTTGAGTTTCCAAACGATAACAAACACTTCATTCGCAATGCTTTCAAATCAGAACCAATTTTCAATTCAGTGACACTTCGAGAAAATCAAACCTTTGTGTTAACCGATAGGTTAGGGGTTTGTATGAAGAATGATGTTTCCATACAATGATTCAATTTAGAGCTCATACAAGCATTTGCACAGAAAGTCGTCATTAATTGCGACATAAAAATACATTTTTATATATGATTTCAATCAATTATAACAAAAAACATGATTACAAACACAATAAATAAAAATTGTGATAAAATTATACATAAAATACATTTGCGTTCAGTCATATGCAATAAATTATGCAAATCATAGAATAAAACTCAAACTAAACAACAGAACCGTTGACTCAATTCTCAAATCGAAACTATAATCCATAATCTGATGGATCGTTTGAATGATTCAATGCTCACATTTCAGTATATAATCAGTTGTATACACAATATTTTAATATTAATATTGCATTTCAATCAATAATTATACCCAATAGCTATTCAATTACAGTAAGCTATTATGCTATCAAAGAATAGTGTTTTAAATAAGAATTTTTGTTTTGTGTTATTTCACTAAACAATAACTTTTGAATCCAGGCATTTGGCTCAGACGTGATTGAATTGCAAATAAAAACAATGAAGTAAATGAATTCAATTAATTTCCTCGACTATTGAGTTATTATTAGTATTCATAAACAGAATATAATAATGCAATTCTATTAAAAGATATTCAAATAAGTAATTCATATGTAATATAAATCTAATAAATATTTGAATATAAAAAGAAGAATAAAATACTTAACAGAATGAAAGAAAAGGAGAGAAAGAGATTCGCATTCATATGAATCAAATGACATAATGCTATTCAGCTCTAATGTCTGTAAAACAAACTCATTTAGAGATATGATATAAAAATAAAATTATATTAATATTTAGGCATTCATTCAGTCATTCATTTGACGCTCTTTTGAGAAACATTTACTGAAGGGAATGGAAAGACAATATTGTAATGTATAAGCTGTTTGTTTCAGAATAAATGGCTGTAATTGTGAACAAAATAATTATAGAGATTATAATGAAGTGAAAGCATCGAAATGTTTTGTCTAAATTATTATTAAAAATATTTTTCAAACTATTTTGTCTGATATTAAAACGTTAATAAGGATTCGTAGGCTACGGAAAACTATTTGTTAGGCTTTGTATGAATTCTAGATAAACATAGACATAGAACAGATCACTGACCCTAAGGCTAAATGTTAGGAAAAAAATGCATTACATTTGAAAAATCACTGAAAAACATAATATTTTTTAAATAATGAGCGAAGAAAATGGTTTTTCGCAAAGATATCAATAAATTGTGAAAAGCATTGAAAACAGTTTTAAATTCTGTTCTAATAAATAATTTTTTCATCAAATGATTTAAAAAGATTTTCTTTTAAAAGGCAGTCAAGCCTTCAATACAATTGAAAGTCAAAAGTTTTAAAACTTTTTATACAATAGAAAACCTAAAACTAATTCAATAAAAATTCCGAATAAATAATAGAAAAATATTTGTTTAAAATATTTGTGTTTATGGATAAAAATTATTCAGAATAAAAATGAAAGCTTTTTCATTAAAAATTCTGAACTAAAAGCTTTAATAATAAAAAATTACAAATAGTTTCGCTTGAATTGTATGTTTCATTTGAATTCATATGAATTATGGCGTAAAATAAATTATATTTTTATTTACAAAATAACTGCCAAAAAGAGTAGAGAGTATTCATTGAGCGAATTGACAAACATATAAAAAATGTATCGAAAATTGTGTCAGAAATCCTATAAAACATGTTTTTATTTGATATTCTTATGATTCTGTGAACACATTCTAACATACAGTACAGTATATCATAATATGGATCAATAATCGACTGGATATTCACTTTTCTCTAATATATTGCATTTGAAAATTTGTGAAAAAAATTAATTTAATGAATGACTCAATTATTTATTTATGTATAGTATATATGACTTAATGAACGGACACGTTATGTCAATCATAATAAATAATTAACTAAAATATTATATTAAATGTTAGGACGGCTTGTATTCAATATTCATTACACAACATATGAATAATTTAGACGATATGTTGAACCTATCCTACACTCAGACATAAATAGTACACAACTATGGGCTAGAAATTGCAAATTATATCCAATTTTTTCCATAATTTGAATTCAATGAATCCATATATCAATATTAATTTGAATTTATTAATGTTTATAATGGATCCTGTACATTCAACTTAAGTTGCTTTTCAATGAGAGGGTCAGACGACTCATGAAAATTATACCCGCGATACTTAATGCTTATTTCATATTAACCATTCAATGCAATAAAGTTGTATTTTATTACTAACAGACTCTAAAACAATACAAAAGAATTGATTTTCTTATTGATCTGTAGAGCAATATGTACTGCAATTTGAAGCAAAAATATCTGTACTGTACAGTCAATGGATATACATTGTGAGAATCTATTGATCCAGCTTAATTAATTAGCTTATAAGGATTAAGCTACTACCTTGGTCACCAAAATGATATTAAGCCGACATAAATGAGCTTATATTCAATATATAATTTTAGAGGAATATCAATGTTGTTATAGCAGTAATGCCTGCAATACTGGCAAAGCTATCATTTATTTTATTGATTTTTCTTTATTACCGCTATTTTCCTCAACACAAGTAAACCGACATTAAAATAATGAACAAAACATTTCATAACAAATATTTTTATGATTTAAAAAACAGTTAGATTTTTGCATAAAATTATTTAAAGCATAAAATATATCATTCACGTCATCCAAAACATCTGTCGATCAATGGATTTGAAATCGATTGTAACGTATAATCAAATTATATTAATTTAATTAGAAATCAGTCAAATGAATGAAAGCTCAGTTTTTCAAATCATCACATACTATGACAATGGATTCGGTGCTCAAAATGCCTTAACGGCTAACAAATAATTACTTGACATTAGTTAGAAGAGTAATGTTATTTATTATATGATACTAGCGATATTACATTTAAACTAGGGATGTGCAAGATCACCCAAGACTGGGGGTATAGGGAGGGATCATATGGTGGACAAGATGGTCGCAAAAATAACGTTTCAAGTCTAAAATGGCTGATTTTTTTACAAAATGTAGCTAAATTAAGCACTATTTAGCCTTAATTCAGTTAAGGTCAAGCTAAATTTAGCCGAAATTTGGTGAAAATCGGCCATTTTTACCGAAAATATAGGTATATAGCCCGCGAGTCGAGGGGGTCTAGCACTCGTCTTAAAAAAAGGGGTTTGCCAATTTAAAAACCCAGGGGTATTTTTCCTAAACCCTCCTTGCACATCCCTAATTTAAACTGAGCTAATAATCATAAGCGTTAGAAATGAAATGATATGTGAATTCTAAGGCAAAACATTAAAACGGAAAGTGTGATCAAAATAATGAACTTTTTAATAGAATCCAAAATATTTATAGCTTAACAGTTAAAACACATAAATACAGTATTTTAATTATTACTCTTTTGAGAGTAACTCAATTTGGATATAATTTGTAAAATTGAAATTTAATTGAATTTACGCTTAAATATTGTTCATTCGCTTTACTTTTGCAAAACATGTAATACATATAAAACTCGTTCCTTAAGTGTAGCAAAAAATATCAGAATTATTGCAAACGATTGAAGGTTTCACAGGAGTTGTGGAAGAAATAAAAAATGCCTCACATTATCTCATTTGTGGAGGTGTTTGGAGAAGGACTTCAAAATCTCGTCACTCATACTGTGTTTCATACAGTCATACAGTATAGTCAGTAAAACGCATAAAACAAGTCAAACAAAAAACTCCTTTTACTGAAACTTATCATTCATTGAGTGTCTGTGAAAACCAATAACTTATGTCTGTTTATAAACGGCTATAAAAATCAATTTAAATGAAACCTTAAAAATTCTGAACGAAAAATGGCATACAATTTATGGCACTCTTTGACAGACATTATATTTGTTTTTCCAAAAAAAGTTTAATATTTCATAAAGTTTTTGATTAAATTTTCTATTTTTTTTTTAATTTTCTCCGTTCAGAGACAACTTAATTAATTATATGCTTTTGGAGTAAAAGGAGTATTCATTCGCTTTCATTCACTTCAAGACTTCATTTGCATTTGATTTAAGACTTGACTCAAAAAACAGTCTCTTTTTTTCAATGTTATCAATACAATAGAAAAAAGGCATTCATTCAACAAAAGACTATTAAAAAAATAAATAAAAATAAAGAAAATAAAATTTGAACGAATAATAGCAATAAATAATAACAAAAAAGTCTGAAAATTAAAGATAAGTGAGAGTCAGAGCCAGAAAATGATTGCATTAATAAAATAAAAGCCTTAATAACTGAACTAAACTAATAATAAGAGAGAAAAGGATAGAAAAAATTCTGCTTTTCTAAGGCTTTTGGCAGAAAAAAAATATTTTATATCTTATTCATTGATATAACAGTGCTTTTGGCTGTGAATCATATAAAGACAGCCAATAAAGACAAACATAAGACTTAAGACTCAATTATTTTCTAATAGTTTTGCGTAAATATATTTGAAGCGATTGTTTGATTTGAAGGCTATTTAGTATTCAATTACTAATTATTTTGCGATTCAGTGAATGCATTGAATACACAAATAATTGCATAACTATTGCCAATAATGACTGTTAGTATAAATAGACTTACAGTTAAGACATTTTGTTGCCACCAGTTGTGGATCAGCTTTAATGGTCAGATCCTTTGCTAGATTCACGTGACTCAGGATTGAGAACCGACAGCCCCGTCGACAGGCGTTCAGGTGCTGTGACTGTTGGCCACAAAATAGAGACAATTAGTTCTGTATTTGTTTAACACTTTGTTCTCAGAGATAGTATTGTTTTCAATAAGAATCAGACAATTGAAGAGTCAATTAGTTTTTGAACTTCTCTTCCAATCAATTGAATTGTGATTTAAGTAAAACTTATGATAAGTTTGTCTATCAATAGAAGTGACTCTTCAGTGGATTTGTGGCTAAAGATTGGAACCAATAAACCAAACAATACTTACTTTCGGATAAGTATGTAATGAATAGGTTTTACTACACGTCTGATAACAGGTCTCCTTATCTTCCAATTGGTTGATGGCATCCACAGCCGAAGAACTGGTGGACAACACAACTGTTTGCACGCATATGAGGACAACCAGACATACCATCGACGAAGAAGTCAACACTTCTCTGACACTCATTGTTCTCAACCGGAGTTCAATTCAATGCTATTATTGGTTATTATTATTATTATTATATGATTTGCAATAAACAGAAACAGATATTAGGTATGAGTTTGTTGTGTGTCTGTAGACAACAATTGGTCTCTTGAGTTGAGTTCGTTATAGAGTTGTTATACAGTTGTTGTGAGTTGTGGTGAATGAGAGCCAAATCGCTATTAAGTCTCGACTTCTGTACGAATCCAATGATAAATCATAGACTGATTTCTCTCTACACAACACAACACAAGACAACACTTGCAGTCAGAGTCTGCCAATCGCTGCCTAACTGTTGTCATAGAGATATCAACTCAAAGCTGACGATTCTCTCTATGAGCTAAAACATTATTTTTCTGCTGTCTCTACCCCTTCGCTAGACTTCCCCTTTTGTTCTGGCTATCAGTTACAGTCAAATCATTTTTATATATCTAAGAATTCTCATAAGTTTTCAAAAAAAATATAGAAATTCTTCCAAAATGAAAGATAGGATCAAATAAATTGTGAATTCACAACAGACTCAAGGCTTTTACAACTAAGTCAGCTCATATTGAATCACGTAGAATTGTCAAGGTAATATTATTTGCGAGCTATAGACGGGTACATTTTGAACCTAATACAGTGTATCGATATTTCTCCAATATAAGAGTCTTATTATAAGACAGATAAGAGCACTTGAATTCTCAACAATGTCTTTAATTAATGATGAAATTATAGTATTCTTGCACAATAACGTCCATGCTCATTCTTATAATGATTTACGAAACATTAACAACTTATTAATTAATGAACATGGTTAATTTAGTCACAATGAAACTTTTAGATCTTATTGTTAAGTCTTATTAGCGATTCGGCAACGATTGAAGTTTTGCTTTGAATTATAGATTGATTGACAAAAATAATCTCCAATTCTATAATACTGTATTCGTTGGAAGTAAATGAGCTCTCATTTGACACGTAAAGGCTGTTCGGCTCATTCTATTCAATGCAATCGGATAATCCAGGCAAACTTATTGAATATTCTCATATTTCGTGTGGTATTTCAAAGTTTAAAAAAGGAGAAATGTTCTATGCCCTGGTTCTACATGGGTTAGTGGGTTCGAACCCCCTAAGGCCTACTCGCTGTCTCTTTGTCGCCCACTGGAAGTCTAAGGGGGGATAAGGTCTGCTGGGGCAAGATGCCCACGAGTCCCAACCAATTGGTAGAGTTTGCCTGTTGAGCCACAAACTGACAGCTTCGGATGTTCCAGATGTGTCCTCTTAAAACTGTGACCCTATCCTCCCTGTCCTACATTGAGTAAAGTAGGAATCCCTGGCTGGGTTGACATCCCCGGTTGTGCAGGACAAGACCCTCGGGCAGACACATAATATGCTTAGATGGCATTTCGTCTTCTGATTTAGTCTGATTTAGTCAGGGTGTATTTTGGCTAAAGCCCTGTCGCTACCTGTGCTCATTACAAAGTCAGTGTAAGTTCTACTCAAATCTCATTTCGTTTTATTTACGATCTATTTATGCAATATTTGAATAAATATTTTATCAAATTATTTGAATGACTGCTCTTTAATGTTATCTGTGCTCTACCTGTTCGATAAGAAAGCAGGTTCTTATAAATAAGTATTAATAGGTTCAATACTGTATAGTTTCCATCAATAAACAATACAACAATTTGACGCTTCTGTCACTCATATTAAACTTGATCATAAGCTTATTCAATATATTTTCATTTGACCTTGGCCATGTCACTTAAATTAACCTTTAACCTGAATAAACGGTAGACATAATCATATCTTTTTCGTATCTCACAAAAAGCTACCTGGCTCCTATTCGTACATTTGTTCGAATTCAATGAAATTGTTTTGTTATGCTTGTGAATACCTCTACAGTATATGTCCTTTATTAGAATGCAGGGTAGTTTTGACAACAAGCTAAAGCAAAAATCATGAGTTCACTCCCTTTGATCGACTTGTCCGACACGACATCCCTTATGGTGCACATCGTTATGGTATCAAAAGTATCTGGTACAGTCGGTGCTAAAAGTTCAGCACATTCTCTAAAGCACTGTATGGTATGCTCTTTACCCACGAATGCAATTGTTTGTGCAGAGCATTCGGGTGACTTCAGAAGTGTATTCAGGCACAACCGATTCGTCTCCAATCTCTGCTCTTTTCAATTAATCTTATTTTTGAGTTCAAATGAAAATAATTTTGAAATAAACGACAAAATAATTATTGTTTGAAATGATTTTTATTTAATTATTTTCATTAATAGATTATATTTAAAAATCAACAATAAATGAGAAATTAAACTAATAATCGGTTTAATAGCGATTCAGACGTTTGCTTAGAAAAATCAATTATAAGTTTGATTACGATTTGGTAAATGATAACAAGTATTTCACAATTAATTGTCTTTTAATTATAATCACAGATTCGAGAGATATTTTACATAAGAATTATAATTCAAATCATTTAATAATAATTACAAACAAAGACTCATTTAATTGGCTTTGGATTCGATTCGAAACAATTGAAAGCAATCACTATTTTATGGATTTTTCACATAATTGTTGTCTCAATATTAGTCTTAACTCTCCCTTTCGAGGCATGACATCAAAAATATTTGTCTCTTAATTGCTTTTAGTCTCCACTCAAACGTTGAAAAATCCATTTAATTAATGAAATTCCAAACAAATAAATAATTAATTATTTGGATTTCAATTTGCCTTTCGATCGACCCATGAGTTTGAAGTAATATTTGTGAAACTCAACTATTTATTCCTTATTTGAGGCACTCATTCGTCAAATAATTAATTTTGATCTCTAATCCAAATCAAGTGCTAGTCTTCCGCAAAAGCATTATATTTATAATCAACGAGAAAATAGTTGTTCACTATTTAGAGCTGTTCTGAGAAATACTGACCAAAACTCTAATATTTTCCTCAAAATTAAAATCAAACGGAAATAGAGATCGAAATTAATTGCTTTTATTATTATTTTCTTTTCATTTAAATAATAATATATTAATAATAAAAAGTCTAAAGACTAGCAAAAAGTCGTTTAAATGGATATCAAAAACAATGATTGATTTTGTGTCTAATGTCAGCACAAGTCTAGTGTCAGAGCGGCGGTCATTGAGTCTCGTCCTCCCATCTGCGCGATAGGAATCGCCTATAAATGATGGTCACATAGATTGCGAGCAACAGTACCACAAAAATGTCGTCGAGAAGGCCGAAGAGGCCGAACACGGCCTCCGGAATCATATCTAACGGCGATATTAAGTACATAATAGCGGCGACAAAACAGAGGACAATACGAATCCTAAACATATACATAAGTCCTCCGACAGTAAAGAACTCAGACGTCAAGTGACGCAAAAGTGTCGGCAAATCGTATAAATAGTCGATTAACTGATCGGTTGAGACATTGGCCAGAATTGGATAAAATTGAGAATAAAATCGATTAAATGAGATCAAGTAATGTGTTAAGCGCCGGCAGCCATTTCTTTACCGGTCGGGGCTCTCCTGAATATCTCCTATTATAGTCATTCACGTCATGCAAAATACGTGACCTTTCGTTGGGCTCTTCGTCGGCGACACTGATGTTGGGCGCAAAGCACTGGAGCAGAACACTGACCTGTTGTCGACATACCGGACACTTTATGGGGCCACCCCTCCATTGGCCGTGGCGCCAGTACACGATCAGGCACTGGGCTGTCAAACAAATTCAATAATATTTTAATACATTTTTTCTAATTTTGTAAACAATTAATGCATTTATTACTAAGTTTTGGGCAAATAATTGGATATAAAGTATCCGTTTATGAACTGATTTAACTAAACAAACTATGAGAGTGTGGAGACATTGAAAGATAACTGTGCTATCTGTACATATGTGAGGCAGACTTCTGACGGAATATAATAATAAGTCAATTCATTTCATATACGGATAGACTACATATGAAAGCCTTAACTAAATCATGAATTCATGTCTAACTCATTCAAAAGTCAAGTTCGCGTTCTTTAGACTCATTTCAAATGAAAAGAAATTTTTTGATTATTTCTCTATAAATGCAATAAAACAGTGAATATAAGGCACAAAAAATCAGATAAAGTTATAAATCAAATGACATAATGATTGCCATCATTTAAATGACACTAAATATCGTATCAAATAATGAAGAAAAAAAAATAGAAATATTTTAAATGAATTCATAAATACTTTTGACTACAAATGCAAACGAAAGCGAATTCAATGAACACAATGTCTATACGAAGAACACAATGAATGTAATGATTACCACAAAAAAGATGTCCGCAATTGGTTTCGATTGGAAAGCGGGGTTCATTGAGACAGACGGGACAGTGATTATCCATCCCGTAGTGGTGCGAGTGCTGGGGGTTAACTAAACTGACGTTATTCTCATTATTAGTTTCCGAAGAATTGTTTTGTTGTAGGAATCGGTCCGAAAATAGTTGTGATAACTGTTGTCGGGTGTCGTTCACAGCCGACTCGTTCGACGGGTGGATCCGATTCTCGTAAACACTTTTACACCTTATTTGAGACAAAATAAGACAAAATATTTCACTCAGTTATTACTGTATTGAACGCCAATCAGTCTATTAGTGATTAAACGAAACTGAATTCAAATAATTATTTTTTAAAACTGAATAAAAAATATATTATCGCTTAAGACAAGGAATGGATCGATAAGACAGCCAATAGTTGTGCTAATTTAGAGCGGACTTAGGCTGAGCTCAAGGGTTAGGAATTGATATGAATTGTTAACCAAAAATATGGATACATTTGAAGGGTTGAGTGGAAAGCATAGCATAAGGACTCAACTCAAGTGACTTCATTCACATCATATGTTGGATGCGATCAACTACTCATGCATTCAATCACAATAAGGCCAGACATTACCTAACCTTCAAATTAAATATAACTTTAAAACTAAACAAAAAAATGTTAATAATTAATACAAATGTATTGAAAATGAGATTAAATTTGATTTTTTCCTAAAATAGAGTCAATTGTCTTAACAGTCATTCAATAGGTTTGGCTTTGAGTTTAAGATTAGATAATAAAAAGTGAGAGAAAAGCAAATGAATTGAAATGAAAGCAATGCTTGTATTGATTGTAATTACAGTTATATTGAGTTTAATTGAATGAATGTCTGAACAAAGTATTGAATACCTCTTAAACAAAACGATTAATGTTGTGATTGATATGACTGCGAAAGTGGTGGCGAATAAGACGACTTCGTTTCCGATGCCTTCAATCAACTGCTTGTCATTCAATACCATTACTTCTCATTCATTCGCAAAGACTTTCCTTTCGTTTCACTTATTGTTTGCTTAAAAATAAGTTCAGATTTCCTTATGTTTAAGAATCGCTAATAAGTTATGAAAAAATAATTATTTATTATTGAAAACAGTGTTCAGACGTGTCTTCAGATCTGAAGCAAACATCGATTCACTCGTATCTAAAAATATTTAATCATTTTTTTCTTTACACTCAATATAACTGATTATGTGTTCAATGAAATGCCATTCAAACCAAACGATTAAGAAATCAATTCATTTATTCGTTTATTAATTAACAGTAAATCCAAAGAAAATAAAAATAAAAACAAATGAATGAAAATATTTATTGAAATTATATTTTATTATATTCTTAGACGACATCTATTATACAGACAGTAATTACGTCCGAATTTAAGAATTTATAAGTATTTTATTGAAACAAAAGTATTTCAAACAAATCCAAAGAAAAGATTTAAATAATTATTAGTTATTTTTGAAATCATTTTAATTCATATGAATTTTGTTTTTATACTAAGAATCCATTTATTCTTCTATTCATTTGTTTGACGTAATTGTATAGAAATTTGAATGATTTAATAGACTCTTATTATTGCTTTAAAGTTATGCCGAATATAATAATAATTGAAAAGTTCCAAACTATACCGGGTCTTCATCTTATAAACCAGTCAATTCAATTTAATTCATTTAATCAAGCAACAAAGTTGCTTTTATTAAGCAGGCAACACGTAAGGGTTCATTAATAGCAAACTTAGCCTGGCTTAATCTGTTATTAAAGGTAAACCTGAGTGAAGGACAGCTGCAGTGTTGCCATCGTTTGGCAATAGTTAGTCATTGTTTGCAATTATCATAAAATCCTGTCTTCTCTATAATCAGGTCTAATATTAATCCTACGTTCGCTCCATCTTATGCTTCAACAGTTCATTAGTGAGACGATTGAATCGAATGCCGAATGGATTGCTTGTATTGGAAATTCAGTACTCTTTTCAATATACTGTACAGTCTGTACAGTGCTCTGAGAGGAGAGAGAGGGAGAGAGCATAACAACAACAAAGCAATGAAAGCCAATGAAAGCAATTGAGTGAATGAGTGAATGCAGAGTCAAATCAAGTGAACTCTAATATGTCATAAGAAGAACACTTCTCTCTCTCTCTCTGTATCTCTGTCTACAGTGTGAACACTAGTAGTAGTGCTAACACTGTCTAACACTGTCTGTACTATCGGTTCCATTGAATTGATTACATAATTATGGGATAATTGATGTCATTCTCACTATTAGTTTGAATTAAATGTTTATAAATATAATAATAATTAATAAATAATTATTTCAATGC
>JAQIWA010000710.1:0-26288 GCA_034693305.1 Eueremaeus valkanovi
AACCAAACTCTCTATTAGTATATAATCTGTTCATTCGTTTGTTTAATTTTGTACTATTAGTTCATTCAATAAATCATCACTATTTTCACCTGTCTCCATAGTTCTCTATTTTGTTGAATAAACTAATTGTCATTCAAACTTTAAGACTATTTTCTTATAATATGATATTATTTCTGGCTGGGATATGTCAGTCTTATAAACTCATATTATGCATTAAATATAGACCTTGGGCCTAGTTTTGTTGATCGACGAAAGTTAAGTTTAATAAGAAATGAATAAAAAGCAGGAGAGAGTGATTGACAGCTAATATGTTATATAACAGTCTGTTGGCTAACATATTAGCTGTCAATCACTATCGTCTGCTTTTTATTCATTTCTCATTAAACTTAACTTTCGTTTTGTATCATTCAGTGATTGAACTTATTATCTAAGATTAAAGATTAAGCGAACAAATAATGTTTAGAAATGCAAATAAAATTTTAAGAAAATTATTTACGATTGAAAATATCTAATCTGAAAGCATAAATATTTTCTTATAGCGATTCTTGCCATCAGAATAAATATATACTGTATTTGAAAAGTTGTGAATTAAAGCTATGAATGCATTCACGCATTCGTGTTGTGTTACAGTAGTCTGTCATTCAGTTGTAAACTAATGAATGTTTTGTTTAGTTGTGTTCAATGTTTCACTGTTTTGATGACTAACTAATTGAACATCAATTTTGAATTTAAATTATTAAATACTCTAAACATGTATTGATTTATTAGATAAACAAATCAATAATTAAAGCATTAAAATATCTGTTATATAAATATAAATATAATAAAACATTAACTTTGAGTGCCTTTCAATCCCTAATCAATTGATTTGAATATCAGAACAAAATTATGTTTTAATTCAGTTATAAATTAATTGAACTTCAATTAAATGCTATATAAATGTCGCGATTAGTGGTCAGTAAAGCCAATCGTTTTCCTAAATCATGTCTAATTCGGATCCAATTAAAGACAAGTTAATCCAATTGAATACCAGTGCAGATGATTTGGTAACCAATACTTGAATCGGATATTCATTTGATTACTAATCGTATGATTTGTTTGTAAAGCAATCGGTTTTAAGTGCAATGAAGTGTTTGAGAACAGAAGAGGCGTCCGGACAGCCATTCGAAGAGGTCTGCGCCCGACTCCAGTCCGATCTGAGGAATGGCTTGCATTGGAATGAAGTCGAGTTTCGGCTCAAGACCTTTGGCTTCAATGAACTTGAGGTCAAACCAGAAGAGCCGCTTTGGAGGAAATACATCGATCAGGTGTTGCACTACTGAAGCCATCGATGGTTTCGTTTACTAACTATTCGTTTGTTTAACTCATCTATAGTTCAAAAACCCGTTAATAGTATTACTGTTGGCTTCGGCTGTCGTAAGCGTTTGTATGCAACAGATTGACGACGCGTTCAGTATTACTGCCGTAAGTACTAAACCAATGGATCGACTGTTGGACTGACCTTAAGCTCAATCGATCGAAACTCCCGACTGTTTTACAGGCGATCATAATCGTAGTGACCGTCGCCTTCGTTCAGGAATATCGGTCCGAGAAGTCATTGGAAGCGCTGAACAAATTGGTTCCACCGGTTTGTAACTGTCTGAGGGGCGGACAGGCAGAGACCTTCCTGGCCCGGCTGCTCGTTCCGGGAGATATAGTGTTACTAACAACAGGCGATAGGGTTCCGGCAGATCTGCGACTCTTCGAAGCGGTTGACCTCTCGATAGACGAAAGCAGTTTCACCGGTGAGACAGAGCCGTCGCTTAAGACTACTTATCCTATGAATGGGAAAAGTGTTGGCGTTTCTGACAGACGTAACATTGCTTTTATGGGAACGTTAGTTCGATGCGGGAATGGGAGGGGTATTGTCATTAATACAGGCGTGAAATCAGAATTCGGAGAGTTATTCAAAATGATGGCCGCAGAGGAAGCGCCCAAAACGCCGCTCCAGAAGAGTATGGATTCATTGGGAAAACAGTTGTCTTTCTATTCTTTTGGCATAATTGGAATGATTATGACCCTGGGCTGGATTCAGGGGAGGCCTGTGCTTGAGATGTTCAACATTGGAGTCAGTCTAGCCGTAGCCGCCATTCCTGAAGGACTCCCTATTGTGGTGACGGTAACGCTCGCGTTGGGTGTCATGCGAATGGCGAAGAGGAAGGCTGTGGTCAAGCGATTGCCAACAGTGGAGACCTTGGGCTGCGTTAACGTCATCTGTTCCGACAAAACCGGAACTCTGACTAAGAATGAGATGACTGTCACTGCAATCGTCACTTCAGAGCTCTATAGGGCGGACGTCAGTGGAGTCGGGTATAATGGAAACGGACAGATAGTACTGAGTGAAGACACCGACACTTATAAGAGACAAATGGATTCGATAAAGAGATTGTTAGAAATCGGTTGCGTTTGTAACAACTCAGACATAACCGGAGGACAACTGCGCGGACAACCGACCGAAGGCGCGCTCATTGCAGTCGCACAGAAGGCGGATATGTTTGGCCTAAGAGATAAATACCTGCGCCTACAGGAGTTCCCATTCACTTCCGAACAAAAATTAATGGCCGTTAAGTGCATTCCGAGGTTTGGCCCCAAAGACGAGGAAAGGTTTTATGTAAAGGGAGCCATAGAGAAGGTGTTGGCGCTGTGCACCCGATATTCTAACAATGATGTGGTCGTGCCCTTCAGTGTCGACACAAAGAATCAATATTTAAACGAATCTCAATATTTGGGCCGAAAGGGATTGAGAGGTATTTCGATTAAAGTTAGTTTTTTTCTTCAATTAATTGTTTGTTTGCATTCAATTCGCATCAGTTCTGGCGTTCGCTTACGGATCCAAATTGGATGACCTCTTGTTTGTAGGAATGGTTGGCATTCTTGACCCCCCGCGACCTGGAGTTAGAGAATCTATTCGAACACTTCAGGCCAGTGGTGTTAGCATCAAGATGCTGACCGGCGACGCACAGGACACTGCCTGTGCAATCGGTTTGTATTTTTTATTATTATTTTTTGAAATTATAATCAATTCATTTGAATGCAATGGACAGCCACTCGACTCGGATTGTATGCGACGGGAAATTCTGCCATTTCTGGAGAAGACATCGATTCTCTGGACGAACACTCGTTTGCACTCCGAATACCATCTGTCAGTGTCTTCTATAGGGTCTCTCCGGCGCACAAACTAAGGATCGTTAAGGCCTTACAAAAAAACGGTGCAATAGTTGGTATGACTGGCGATGGCGTCAATGATGGCGTCGCTCTGAAGAAGGCCGACATCGGTATAGCTATGGGAAAGATAGGAACAGACTTTTGCAAAGAGGCCGCGGATATGATCCTCGTTGACGACGACTTCTTCACCATTATGTGAGCACTCGTTCACATCTATTGGATCGCAAATAACATATGAATAATATGATTGCACAACAGGTCAGCCATCGAGGAAGGGAAGGGCATATTCCACAACATTCGCAATTTCGTTCGGTTCCAACTCTCGACGTAAGACTCAAATCATAATTGCATTCATTACTCGATTCTAATAATCAAAGCTTTCTTTCCAATGGAATGACACTATAGAAGCATAGCTGCGCTCTCACTGATAGCCTTCAGCACACTTATGCATATTCCCAATCCTCTGAACGCAATGCAAATTTTGTGGATCAACATCATAATGGACGGCCCGCCCGCTCAAAGCCTAGGGGTAGAGCCGGTCGATCACGACATACTTAGTCAACCGCCCCGTAATGTAAAGGAACCGATGATTACTAAAGAACTTATAACTAATGTTTTGATTTCGGCGTCGATTATAATAACCGGAACTTTGTTTGTATTCATAAACGAAGTAATTCCTAATTCAGTACTAATTCTAACGAACTGTCGGTTTATTTATTGTCTGAATGTTTACTGTTATTCAGATGAGCGACAAAATAGTGACCCCGAGAGACACGACTATGACCTTCACGTGCTTTGTATTCTTCGATATGTTTAACGCATTGAGCTGTAGGTCTCAGGTATGTCTGCACCGGCATGTTTGAGCACAAGACTACGATCCGTCAATTTGTATGTCATTTCAGGACAAGTCTGTCTTCACTATCGGACTGACGACAAACAAGCCGTTCATGATATCAGTGATGGGATCATTGATCTGTCAAATGCTGGTCATATATCTGCCACAATTGCAGACCATTTTTGTGACGGAAGCCCTCTCTTTAGGCGATCTCCTATACCTGGTCTGCATTACGTCCACTGTTTTTATTGTTTCCGAAATCAAAAAACTATTGAAAAGACGAGCGATTAGGAGAGAGAAACAGAGCCAGGTCTATCAGAACTATCAGGTCTGACCTGAGCTCAGCCAATACTGACAATAATTGTGCGCTAATTGTTAATACAATACAAAAACATTTCTATAAAATCATTGTTTGTTTATCACATTTTTGCAAATACTTTCATAATTTTTAGGTTGTCTTCAATAAAGAGTTTATAATTATTTTAAAATTAATGATTGAATATATTTAATGCAAAATTAATAATCGTTTAAACAGTTTCTAAATTTTGAAAATATTATAAAATATTTAGATTTGGCCCCAAATTCATATAAAATATGGTATTATTTGTATAAAAGTTAAGATTTTCAGCAAAAAAATTCAATTTCTCGACAATGTATTGACTCGTCTGAACAAAGCTTATAAGACCCGTTAGAATAATACCCATTGAATACCCATTTCGGGCGTTTCGTCCAATTGTCGAGAAATAGTGCTTTTGTTGAAATGTTTTGAGAAAATAATCATTTCTTAGTATTTATATATTTTGAGCAAATATTTCAAACAAAAGTATTGATTGAGTACTCAATTGGTCAGTTGGTCAGTGAGACCATTTCCGGGTCAACTAATCCGAGAACTCCTCCAACCAAATGAACACTTCCGGTGACCAGAACATGAACGGGAAGTGCCTTTTCTTTTTGAGTTTTATCGTTAATGTATTGAATAGCGTCTGAAATGCACGAGAGTTTAGCGATCACTGACTTATCGCTATATTTTGCCCAAACTTTTGCATTATTGGCACAAATCTTGGTTTCCTGTTCTGTCGTAACCGTGAAATTGCTATTATCTGAAGCGAAGTCTTTGTTCGGTTGCACTCTATTCGGGCAGAAAATAGCGAAATCGAACTTAACGTCCAAAGCCCTGATGAGCCTCTCTGTGGGCCGATCGCCCGTACAGTTGAATATCAAGACTCGAACCAATCGGTTGGAAGTCAAGAGTTTTTGTGATTCTTCGACAAACCATTTGGAACAGTTAGCCAATGACTCATAAGTGTGCGCTCCGTCTAAAAAGTATATTATGTTGTTTTTTCGGAGTACCTGACACCTGCCCGGCCACACGCACTTAGACAGTCCGGTCAAGTAGTTTTGATTTAAAGGAAATACATCGGCGAATGTGCCCTCTTTTGTGATCAACGATGAGGTCTGGTATTTACTGCTAACCATTCTATTGAGCCATAGGTTTGTCAATTGAAGTGCTAACGAAGCGTTCAGTTTCTGAACTTCGCCTAAAATTGATTTCAAGTAAATTATTTGAAAATATTGTCAACAAAACGAACGTTCAATACATTTAAAAGAAGTCATACTTTTAGTTGGTCTATGATCTCAGACATACACTGCATCTCATTATTAATGTATATAACTTTTATCAAATTAGTTCAACTTGATAAAAAGTAGTATCACACTGGGCAATTTTACAACTCATAAAGAATAGATTACATCCGAGTTAACAGTTGTTCAATAAAGATAAGTCGATATAAGTTTACAGAAACTCATTCATTAAGTTTGAAAATCATTTAATAGTTTGCTTTCATTAAAAGTATAGAAAATACGAATGATTTCACTTAAAAACATAATTAATATATTATTAAATACAGTATTATCCGTAAGAAAAGGGAAGGGAAGGGAAGAAAGGAGAGAATAGAGTGGACTCTATTCAGTGTAGACTCAATTGAAGGCAATATTTATCGATAATTATAATCAAAAATAAAACTCAAAGAAAACTATTTATAAAGGATTCGATGCTTTAATGTTAGATAAGCTTACCTTTGATTCCGAGTTCAAAGGCAACCAAATGTGGATAAAGAGATAATTTAGGGCAGACTTGAAGCGAACAGTTGGCCTCTTCTGCTCTACTTCTCAACACTTTCATCGCTGATTCGTTCTGTTCGACAGTAAAGGCCGGAACCGATGGCTTAAAAATGCCTGACTTTTGCCACGCGATCTGTTCAATGGTTGAGCCCAAGAGCGCGCAGTGATCTAAACCCAATGATGAGACGCCTGTGACTATTGGTTTGGGAACGACATTAGTGCAGTCGAATTGACCTCCAATGCCAACCTCCAGCACAGTTACGTCGACATTCTCTTCGAGAAATACTTTGAATGCCATAACAGTCAAGAAATTGAAATACGGGGGCATTCCTGAGGCCTCGTCTTTGCGCCGTTCGATGGCCTTATAGACAGACCAGAAATACTTCGCGAAATCCCTTTTGCTGAGCGGTTGGCCATTGATTCTGATCCTCTCGCGCGCGGCCACCAAATGGGGCGACGAATAGAATCCAGTTTTATAACCGAATCGACGTATTATAGACTCACTGAAAGCACAGGTCGATCCCTTGCCTTTAGTGCCCGACACGTGAATCACATTCAATCGATTCAGATCTGACGGATTGATGTCTAATAGCGACAGAAAATATATAGTCTTCTCGAGTGAATGGCAAGAATTGCTTCCTTTCTCTCTCTTAATAGCATTGGCTATATTCTGGGCATTGCTTTGCAATCCATTCAATGCTTTGATCGCCTCTTTGTAACTAAAATCATAACACTTTGGGTTTAAGATTGAAAATCAATTTATTAGCAATTCTTTTGATTAGCATTTGATTTGAAAACAATTTTTGAAATAACATTAAATGCGACACAACTTAGAAGTCATATTCTTGCATAAGATATTACATTAATTGACACATAAATTGATAAATAGTATTGAAGTCAAAGAAATATTTAAGAATTTCAAACATTGGTATTGAAAAATCAATGAATACCTGGGACTGATTGTATGGTTCTTTAGGAACTCCTTCGGATATAGAGTGCGAGTGCTGTCGACTCCAAATTTTGAAGTCTTGTTTCAAATTAATGAAATCAAGTGAAACACATGAACTCATGATTGAAGTGATGTTTGAATTAATGATAGTTTTGTAGAGTTTATGAGTTTTATAGATTGGATGAAAGCATTTATAGATTGCAATCGCAATCATGTCCTTCAATAACAGCTAATGTATTGCGGAATCATTTGATGATAAGAACAGACATTCAAATCACTGTTTCATTGGTTCGAATCTCAGACTCTGTTTATTGGATATAATTTCACTGAAAGTAATTCAAAGAATTTACACACAATTACTGTATACACTCTAAATCATAAAGAGTCAGATTTGCTCATGCTCATATTCATTGGAAAGGAATTGCCACAAAATATACCTCAATTTCATATGCATTTCATATGACCAAGTGCATTTTCTGGCCTATTTGCATACCGTAAGTAACTAACAGTTTCTGATTAGAGTATCTGTCAATTTGAAAGCCTGGGCTCTTTTCCTTCTTCTACGTGACTGGCTACAAATGTAACATAAGCAACCTGATCATTTTATTTGAAAGAGGGTTCAAATAACCTGCATGTTTGGATAGTTTTCGAAAATCTAAACTATTGTTCAAGAGCAATCTAATATAAGCGCTTTTGAATGAAAAGATCGATTTTTGAATATTTTGTGATATATTTGTGAATTTGTTTCTGTCGTATCGGACAAGTGATCAAAAAATGCATTCAACCCTTTATGGTCTGCACTGTATATCAAACAACTGACAAAACAATTTGAGTACAAATGAGAGTCAAATGACATCAAAGTCGACATAATTTTTAATTATTTTAAACTGTGTTTTATCAGAGATGTTGAAAATCAACAGTTGGGCCAAATGCCCCCTAGGATTGCAATTCGAGGGCTCCTAAACTATGCCTATGAACTATCAGGATATAATTCAGGCCTTTTTCAAAATTTTGTCAATTTTGATCCTGGTTTGGCTAATCCCTCCTATTCTTCATCTCTGGTTATCAATGATATACTGCAATTGACGGCAATCAGTGTATTGACAATCACATGCATTCATAATAATAAACATTTTATGTCTGAACTCTGATATAAAAACATTTGCATAACTTGTTATATACAGTAATATAAATATTTATGGACTCAATGACAACACTGTTTGATGAGTGGAACCTAATTTCGATTCTTAAGTATTTAATCAAATAGAGAAAGAACTGATGACCAGTTGTATCATATATACTTGGATTGTGCAAGGATATCTTTCATATGCAATTTTTATCAAACCTCCACACTATCCCTCTTTCAAAAAGGATCAGTCTCAAGGGGGGTCTTCGGTCTGGAATTTCGTACCTTGATCAATTTCAATAGAAAGATAATATCATTTGATATAGCATTTCAATTGGAAATTCATTCCTATCTCTAATAGTTTTCGAGATATTTAATATCGAAATTTCGAGTTCCATAGAAAACAGACCAGAAGGCTGATCTTAAAAAATCAATTTGACCCCCGCCCCTAGCTCAAAAAATTCTGAAATTTTTCTATATAGTATCCTTATATAGTAAGGAAAATTTTAAATTAGGTTCCAGAAGGGGTTCACGAGATTTTCCGAAAAATTAATATTCTTATTAGATTGTGGCGACCGTCAAAGTCAGGAGTGCCTGGTCTGACTAGATTTAAGATGACCTAGTCTATCAAACTTTTAAACCATTTCTATTGTCAGAAGAAGTTAGATAATACAAGGTTCAACGAAAACTGTTTTACGAGCATTCATTCCGCACCTGACATGACCTACCTAACCAACCTGTCGTCTATCGCGGGTTCGTGTGTGTCAAATATCTTTTACACTCGCTCGAGTTACGGCAACACTCAACTGATGCCTGCAGGACCGAGATTGGTTAGGTAGGTCATGTCAGGTGCGTAATGAATGCTGCGAAAACATTTTTTCGTTGAAACCTTGTATTATGTAACTCCTTCTCACAATAGAAATGGTTTAAAAGGTTGATAGACTAGGTCATCTCAAATCTAGTCAGACCAGGCACTCCTGACTTTTTGACGGTCGCCACAATATAATACAAATATTATTAATTTTTCGGAAAATCTCGGGAACCCTCTTTGGAAACTAATTTAAAATTTTCCTTAATATATAAGGATACTATGGATAAAATTTCAGAATTTTTTGAGCTAGGGGCGGGGGTCAAATTGATTTTTTAAGATCAGACTTTTGGTCTGTTTTCTATGGAAGTCGAAATTTCGATATCAAATATCTCGAAAACTATTAGAGATAGGAATGATTTTCCAATTGAAATGTTGTGTCAAATGATATCATCTTTCAATTAAAATTGATCAAGGTCCGAAATTCCAGAACGAAGACCCCCCTTTTCCGAATCATACCAGTCCTACAGATTGGGCTCAAATTCAATACAGATTATAATCGTTTATAATTCGGAGGAAAAATAAATTTAATACAAGTTAATGAAAATTCTTTCCTCATTAAATTGAGATTAGTGTTCGGGTGATTTACTTGCAATTAACTTATAAAACAAGATATTTGCTATAATAGTCTTACAGCGGATCAAAGAATGTTCAATATATAACAGCAATTCATTCTTCCATTGATTTGTACTTAAAGCAAGTTTTAATCAAGATCAGTTTAGTCAATGTTCGAGGAAGTTTTTTGGTTTGTAAAATGAAATGTCTTTCCTGTATTCTAGTGTAAACTGGATAGAACTGAATGACAATGTTTCGTGTCTTCGACTCATATATATAGAAATCAATGACACCCTCAGACCTCCCACTCGGCCACCTCTGAACCAACCAATTATAACGTTTTCAGATGAGAATAATTGATAATTATTTAATGGATTGATCGATACGACAGTTCTGCTAATCAGCAGTATATTTGAAGAATATATTTAATGTGTTTTGAAATAAAATTCTAAAATATTCTTATTTTTATGCCTTCAATCATAAATCAAGAATTTCTCAATTCATTACAAATTTTTATTCTTTAAAGGAATAAAACTCAATACAAATGTCATTAACAATAGATTTTTACAGTTATTATCAATAAAATCAATGAAAAATCATTTGATTTGCATTAAAATTGAATATTAATTAGTAAAACGCAATCAAAGCATAAAATACCAAAAATTATAACATAAATAAAAAACATTCAGAAAACAGACAAATAAAATAATTAATAAAAAGAATATTCTATGCAATTATTAAACAAAAATTTATTCTGAATATATGAAAAAAAGGTAAGAAAAAGATAGACTATTCGATGAAAGAGAACTAAAAATAAAGTTACCTTTTATAAAAATTTCAGAAAAACAATAATAATTTTCAGCAAAAGTCAAGAGATTAGCAAAAGTCGAACAAATTCTTAGAGAATAATAATTATTGTTTAAAAAATAAAGTAAATTACATAATAAATGAGCAAAAATAAGATCTGATAAGGATCTGACACATTTGGCTGAGCATCGACTGGAAATAATTGCGCCAAACACTGAGTTAGTTGTGATTCTTAAGTGTACTCAAAGTCAATTGTATTATAATCTAAACTTTAGATTCTAAAGCTTTAGTAATTGGACGGACGACCTGCTTATCACTGAGATATAAGTGGCGTATACTAACCATACCATAACAAGACATCCAACAATACTAATGACACACTTTTAATGAATAACTCCCGAGTCAATTATGTACTTCAAGTGACTTTGATTTAATAAATCTTAAAAAAGTTTTAAAAAAATCTTTTATTTTTAAAACTCGTTTAAGCGATAGCTTTGATAATCATTGACAGAATAGAAAGTAAGAGAAACTAAATGAACGCCACTTTTATGTCATATCAGTTGATATCTATTTTTACGCAAAGACTAAGTTTTCAAACAAATGTCAATAAACTAATAATAATTATACGAATCAATAGTCAGACACAATAACAAAGCAAATGATACGCAAATTAAGCCTTAAATTGAATTCTTTGACAATCATTTGGTTATGTATTTGTAATGCAAGTGATTCGAGTGAAAGACCGAATATTATTATATTAGTTGCCGACGACTTGGGCTGGGGTGACGTGGGCTGGAGGTCGGATCAGATGCTGACGCCTAACATCGACACATTGGCGGCCGACGGCATTGTATTGAATAACTACTACACTTCACCCGTCTGTTCCCCGAGCAGAGGAACACTACTCTCAAGTGTACATCCGATTCATAGCGGTCTACAAAACTATGTAATACTAACGGCCTCGCCCTCGGGTCTGCCCCTGGATGTAAAGATTATGCCAGAATATCTAAAGGATTACGATTACAGCACACATGCAGTCGGTTCGCAATTATATAAAATACTATGATTTGAATCTCTTATGATTTCGAAACGACATATCAGTACAAAACCAGAATTTTATTCATTATTTATTCTAAACTTAATTCCCGTTAAAATGAATAAAAAATAATAATTGATTTATTAAATGAGAAACTTGTGTTCACATCCGTTGAACAAGTAGTCAAACGACTTATATTAATAAATATTCTTAAATATCAATCAAATAACAACACAATTAATCCCGAATTACTACACAATTAATCAAAATTATCCGAATCTAATCTAATTTATTCTAAGCTCAGTATAGGATCTCAATTAAAGTACTGTTTAGTTGAGGGAAACACGAAATAAATTGGATTCAAATAATTACAGTTATTGAACATTTGATCCTTAATTAACCAATAGTTTGATTGCTCTCAAGTTTGTGTACTTTTCAGAAGAAATTACTCTTCTCTCAGAATATCCTTTGCAATGGCCCTGATATAAGTGATCCGAGTGTACAGCACATCCATAGCTTAAACAACTGATTCAAATATAGATAATAAACCTAATGTTCATTTATGAAACTGTTAGGCAAATGGCATTTGGGGTTCTTTGAGAGCCAATACACTCCTGTTTATCGTGGCTTTGATTCTCATGTCGGCTACTGGTCTGGAGCTGAGGACTACTTCGATCACACGGCGCTCGAAGACAAGAAATTCTGGGGATTAGACTTCAGACATGACATGCATTTAATAACAAATGCGACCGGAATTTATTCGACCCATTATTTCACAGACAGAGCTGTAGACATAATATCAGTGCACAACATATCAAAGCCATTGTTCCTGTATATGGCCTATCAGGCCGTTCACGGGGCCAACTATTACGCCAGACTACAAGCGCCGCAAAAATACATAAAAATGTTTGATTACATAAAGTCAGAGCAAAGAAGAACATTCGCTGCGATGGCATACGCTATGGACGAGTCGATCGGCATTATAGTTGAGAAGTTGAGCCAAAGGCAAATGTTGGGCAACACTATTCTCCTATTTATTAGCGATAACGGTGGGCCGGCCAGTGGTTTCACAGGTTTATCCAAAACTAATTAATTATAATAATAACTGTTATAACCGTTATATTGGAAATGCATAAAACATTTAGGAAATGCTGCCTCAAATTGGCCGCTGAGGGGAACAAAGGCATCGCTATGGGAGGGGTATGTCCTTTGGTTTTAGGAATGGCTTTAATCAGTCGTAAACTTTTTTATGTTTGCCTTTCGGGCCTTTACTTAAAGCCTTAATTTTCTATTTAGAGGCATAAGAGTTCCGGCTTTTATTTGGAGTCCACTTCTCAACAAAACTTCTTACGTCTCCAACGCATTGATTCACGTCTCAGATCTTTTGCCAACTCTTTTAGAGGCAATCGGAGCTAAAGATCTTAATCCTAACCAAACAAGAAAATATCCGATTTATGGTATAAAACGCTATTAAAAAAAATAATATTTCAGAAAATAATGAATTCAATAAATAATAATTTTTTGTTTGATATTAACTCTGATATAAGCAATAAATTAACTAAAGTTTCCTTTAAAGGGAAGTCAGTTTGGAATGCATTGTCAAAAAATCAATCCATTGGTCGCAATGGTATAAGACTTACATTAAATAATTATCACTTAGACTACAGTTTTATATTTATTCAGCTTTTCTGTTATAATGACTATTATTTTCAAATTAAACTCTAATAAGCGATAAGTCTTCTGAAAAACTATAGAAATTCTGCATAATATCGATCCGATTTGGAACGTCTCAGCCATCAGATTGAATGACTGGAAACTAATTCAAGGTCTTGTCTTTCCCAATTGGTCCCAATGGTATCCGCCCTTTGGCACTGGCGATCAGGAAGAAGATAATTATAAAAGCTTTTATGAATCGCAACGAAATTGGGAACGAATTAGTTGTCTATCGAATCGAGTTTTGTTTGATTTGAACAGATTTGCGAATTACGAGGGATTGAGAGCTAGTCTTATCGATTGCGGACCAAAACCGGCCAACGCTTCGGTCAATTGCAGACCCGATAAAGAGCTTTGTCTCTATAACATAAGGTCCGACCCGTGCGAGTACAACAACGTCGCCAATCAATACCCAGATTTGGTTACACTCTTATGGAACAGATTGTTAGCATTGAATAAAACTGCTGTAAATCCTGTAACTAAACCAAGTGATGATAACTGTGACCCAAAGCTACATAACTATGCCTGGAGTTGTTGGAGGGACTGATGTCTGGCAATTAAGAATTTCTTAATAAAATAGTTATCTTATATGCAAAACAAAATCTGAACAATAAATAAAAATTAATTATTTATAGAACTAATGGCTTGTATTCCAAAAAATTAAAAAAAATAATTAAATTAACAAAAATATAATATTAACTAAAGTAAAGGTTCACTAGATTTAAGTGATTAGCGATTAATTGCAATGTTTGCAAAAACTAGTCATTGCAGACATTGAGTTAGCGCTAAGAATAAAGCCTTGATTTCAGTCAACACCTGAAGTGGAAACGATTTTTCGTATAAATAGATTCGAAAAACAAAGTTTTGAATATGTATTGTCAAGGCTTTCAAACTCTCTTATTGTCAACACAATTGGTGGCAATAAATGAAAATTATTAATAATAAAAGTTCTCATTTTAGAGCCTATTGTATGGAAACAACAAAAGAGAGACGAAAACGAAGTAAAGGTTTGAAATTTTAGCATAAATTTAATGGTTAGGTGTCTATACGTGTAGTATATATTTTGCTAACAATTTGAGTCCAATTCAAGCTCAAGGATTCGGAGAACAATTCTGTTAACAGATCTTTCAGTAACTGTAAAACAAGGCTTACCTGTAATTAAGTTGACGTCAAATCATATTCTGTTCGTATGATTCATAAAAATGATTGACAAATAATTACACACTTTTTGTTAGAATTTATCCAAAACTGTAATTCATTTCATTTACTTAACTATTATTCAAATAAAATATTTAACAAAAATATAATTTTCTCAAACATTTGTTATCTTTAAAAATCTCAAAATAATTATTAAAATAATTAAATATCAGTTTTGTTCAATTAAACTGAAACTGTCGTCAAAATGTCCGAAATCTTTATAATTGTCTGAATTTATTGTAATTAAACACTTATTGTTTGGATAAACGATTGCTGTTCTGTCCGATGGCATAGATATCTCCAATTTCTTCCACCTCTTCGGCGGCCATATTATGTATAGAGATATAGCAGAGATCAGACCCAACGGTACGCTTCCGAAGGTATTGCTAACACATTGGGAATGGAATCAAATCAATGTATGAGCACAGGTATGAAATCCAATACAAAACAATTCAATAATAATTCATATAATAATTGATTCATTCAATACATTTGGTCAACAATTTGTCCACAAATTCAAAAAATATAAAACTTTTTACATAACAAACAATTTATAATTAAATCAAAATCTGTTCAATCATTTAAATGAATTTCAAACACATTTCTAACAATCAATTGAATAGAACTTTAACATTGAGTCCAAACCGAAGCCAAACATTGGGTTTAATATTGTATTGGATTTACCGGTAATTCAGAAATAATTAATAAAATCTGAAATCAATTTTGAAATCAAAATCTGAACCCAAGGCAACAGTGACTAACCTGTCCATCGATTTGTCGGCGTTGTCGCCCTCGACCCAACAGTGACCTTTGGGCACAACAACGCTCCTGAGCTTATATCGGGGTCGAGTGACCACTGTATCACCTGATGGACAGACAATAGAAGACAATATTAGATAAACTTATTATACGATTGCAAGCAATCAATGGTTACCCTCGAGAGCGATGACTCGTTTGATAATCAATTGGTTCGGATCTCTGGGACTGACAATAGAGACGACGTGTCCGCGTCTGACGTCGAACTTGCGGACAGACCAGTGGGACAGTAGCACAAAGTCGGAGCACTGGCTCTCCCCCTCCTCGTCGTCGTTGAACGTAGGCTTCATCGACAGGCCCTCCACTTTGGCCACGTATGCGAAACAGTCAGCTATACATACAGTGACCGGAATTGCGAACAGAAATGACCGAAATATTGACCGAAAATGTGTTGAAATCGACATTAAGTGTGGACTCAAACCAATGGATTGAAAGACATTGTCATTGAATGCAAACTCATTTAAACATTAATTCATTAATACTTTAATTAAATATAAACAATAAATGTGCGCCAAATGTATTGAATTCAATACAATCTAAACAACCTATATAACCTTGATCCATTCACCGATCAGTGCAGTGCAGGGGTAATTTTGTTTACATTGCGAACACAAATCACAACAAAACACATAAGACTTTTAAATTGGTTGCGATTTTCACATAAAGTCCGTTCAAATCATAATATTTTCTATAAATCCCTTGAAATGAGCTTTAGATACGATTAGTATATCATTCAATACAAGCCTTAACTCAACCCAACATTCAATTCGTATCGTTATTATTGAATAGATTTTGAAATACAAATAATGACATCATTTGATAAAAAGATAAACATTTGAGAGAAAGTGAGCCTGGGTGATGTGTTCGGCTGCAAATAAGCTGAACTCAATGAGCATGGTCACTTTCATTTGATCATAGCTTCTGATCAGAAGCTCTGCTCAACTATTTTCATATATTTTTAATAATTATTTATTCATTCATTCAATTGATTGCAAACTTAATTATCAGTAAAATCATTAAACTCTTCGATGTCTTCATTGGTGACCAATGAGTTCATCCCATTATCACTGTCTGAGTCGTTGTCACTACCGGTTGGGTTCAAACACGCGTCTCATTGTCTGCTTTACTGCAAACCCGATTCAACCCAAACCCAAACCCAAACCCAAAGCGGCTTTGGTTTAGGTTTACTCCAATTGAGATTCGATGGACTCATTGGGTTCGCCGGCGGGGAAGTGGATGTCGAAGATGTGACGGTCGGACAGATAATTGAGGCCACGAATAGGGAACTGGAAGAAGAAATCAATTATCAATTGGATGGCGTCGTAGAGCAGGACTGGATTTGTACGCACCGGCAGAAGAGCTCCCAATATGTGCTCCACTTCTTCGCCAAACAATTGTCTTTTGAACAGTTCCTACACTTAGAGAAGACTCACACCAATGCCCAACACTTCTCGTCCGAGTCTTTAGGTTTGCTTCCATTCAAATGGTATTTAATTTGAATCCAATTTTGTCTTTGATTGCCCTTAAGGTGTATTTCGTGTACCAATCGGTGGTTCGTCTGAAAAGAGCCGAAGAATTAGCAAAAGATTTTTGAATAACTTTTTGCGCCAAAGATTTGCCGGAAATGCAAAACAACAGTTCATTGAAGCCATCACTAAATTATCACTTCTTAGTCCTGAAGACCAAAAGTGGATCGAATCCAATGGTTTTGCTGCAGAAGAGTATACGAAGAGTTCAATCGAAGTGAAGGCACTCTTGAGTACAGAACTGAGGGTTTGTTATCATAAGGAAGCCGTTGTCGGCACTTATGGTCTGATGCTTATGCGAGACAATGGACTCTTTGACTTCATTGGAACCGATTTCAGTGATAGTAATGATAAGAATTGCTTAATTAAAGCACTGAATAATAGTCTGAAAAAGGATTTGGGATCAGATTCGGTGCAAATCGATGTCAAATCAGATGTAATTGAGTTGACATCAGATAATGGTTTGAGTAATGTATTTGATATTCACTTAAGAAGCAGTGAATTCACACAAATTGAGTCCAATTTTGTGGAAACAGAGAATTTCAGTACAAAATCGTTTGGAATACTTAGGATTCCGTTCCTATTCAGAGGCACTACAGAAAAGGCTGACTTCTTGTGCCGTAATTATATTAAAAGGTTTTTCAACGGATTTTTCACTCAATATTTCGCCAATAATTCTAAAAATGATTTAAAATATATTTTTGAGAATAAGTTTAAACAAAACTAAATTAAATTTATTTAAACTATTTATTAGTTTCAATATATATTTTAATACTACAGGTGCTATTTTGTGTGTTTCCCCCATATTTCAAATTATATTGCCTACCAGTGCTCGCCTTTTTAAATGTAATTTTAATTTATTTTAATTTAATTTTAATTTAAAATGAATTGAATTTTTATTTCATAATTATTTATAATAATGACTATTAATAGCGTAAATCTTATGACACATTCAATAACAGGAATTTCAAAGTCAAAGATTAGATTAATTTAAGGCAAATATAATGTGTTATTGAATTCAATTAGTGTATAAATATTGCAAAGAACTGACTTTTGATTTATCTTTACTTTTGAACCTTGGATTCAAATAAATAAATTTATTTTTTTATAACTACATGAACTGAATTACTAATCATTAATTGCATTCAATTTTAAAGATTATTATTTTCTAATCATTAAAATTATACTAAAATTACAAATAGATTGTAGGAATAATAGGATGATTTTGAGATCCAAACAGATGTCCGGAACAGACAATTGGTTTCATAACTTTAAAACAGATAATTATTGAATAGTCTTTCATAAATAAGACCAATAATTATTATAAATATTGTTTTATTTGTCTTTTTATCGAAAATATTGATATTTATTACAATTATTTGATAGAAATATGAAATTAATTTCTTTACTTTTGATTGCTTTCCATTCGATTGCTATAATTAGCGGTCAAATGCAATGCCGGGATGAATCAGGGAAGGAAGTGGACTGGTATGTGGTGTATAAGTTGCCCCGGGTCTCGAAAGGTAAGGATCCTTTAAAAACAGGACTGAACTACGCGTATATAACGAGTCACTCGAAGTCGGGCTGGACTTTGTCCGACCAGAGTATAACCGACGGAACAAAATCAATATTCGGTCAAACGCTTAAATCGATTTATTCAAGCAAATTGAGTAGTAAGTTGACCTCGATCATGTATAATGATGATCCACCCGAAGACTCTGCAAGCTTTGGTGGCGCTCATGCAAAAGGAGTTGTGGCCGCAGATGACACCCAAGGCTTTTGGCTCATACACAGTGTTCCCAACTTTGCTTCCGAACTGGTATTATAGCAAGAATTCTAATGAAAATATTCGGAGAATAAAAAGAGTTAATCTTTAGTCCAGTCATTCCTATGAATACCCTTCAACGGGCACTCTCTACGGCCAGTCAGCCCTTTGTATATCATTCAAAATCAGTGAAATCGACAAAATAGTAGAACAACTCCTTTATATGCAGCCAACCATATACTCGATCCAAGTTAGCTCTGCTCTCATGAAGGAATCGACTCTTATTAAAGATCTAAAGAATAAGGAATGGAATTCAGGTTTGAATATAGAGTTGTTATAAATGTTTTGTAATTTTGATTTTAAAATTCAGGTAAAATGAATATAAGAAGTATTTCAAGTTCTGCTGGAGTCAATTTCACGAGTTTCAGCAAAAGCCCTGGTGACCAAGTAGACCTTTACGCCGATATAGTAGCACCTCATCTAAACACCAATCTGTATGTGGAGACCTGGCGTAAGGGTAACGGAACTCCTTTACCTCCGGTTTGTAATAAAGTGCGAACTGTCGAGAATGTCGATGAAATTGGCCTTAAGTTTGATAACTCAGAAGAGACGGGACACTTTAGCTATTTGAACGACCACAGCAAATGGGCTCTCTCTAAGACTCAAATCCATCCTTATGTCTGTTTCGGTGATATAAACCGAATGCATTCACAGTACAAAAGAGGCGGCGGAACCACTTGTTTTCAAACACCACAGGTTTGGAAATACTTAGACGAATGGATCAGTAAAGCAGATAAATGTTAACACTTTTGAAACATTAGTCAAAAGTTTTTATTAATTCCTATTCAGAGGCACTACAGAAAAGGCTGACTTCTTGTGTCGTAATTATATTTAAAGGTTTTTAAACGGATTTTTCAATATTTCGCCAATAATTGCAAAAATGATATTTTTGAGAATAAGTTTAGACAACAACTAAATTAAATTTTTTATTAAACTAATTATTATTATATTTATATATTTTAATACTACCGGTGATTATTTTATTGTCCTTCCTCATATTTCAAATGATATACATGTATTTATTAATGCTACCTGTGCTCATCTGTTTTGAAAGTAATTTTAATCAATTTAAAATAAATGTTATTAAAAATGAATTAAATTTTTATTTCATAATAACTATTGTTCTTATTGTTAAAGACAATAGTTATCTGTTTTAAACCATAAAATCTATTGTCTGTTCCAGACATCTGTTTCATTAACAGGAATTTCAAAGTCCAAGATTAGATTAATTTAAGGCAAATATAAAGTGTTATTGAATTCAATTGAATTAAATATATGAATATTGTATGAACTTTTGATTTATCTTTACTTTTAAACCTTGTATTGCATGAAATGAATTAATAATCATTAATTGCATTCAATTTTAATGATTAATATTTACTAATCATTGAATTTATACTAAAATTATAAATAGATTATCGGAATAATAGGTTTATTTTGAGATCCAAATAGATGTCCGGAACAGATAATTGGTTTCCATGCTAGGGTTGTGTAACTGGGGTACAGACTTACTACCCTGGAGTTTTGAAATGGTCTTTTTGAAGTGACCTTTTTCCAATGAGTTTTCGAGCCCCTAGTTTGGTAAAAGATTGTGGCCCAAATCCACAGAGTTTTTGGTGACTCACATTTTGGAAAAAAAACAGTTTTGACATTTTTGACCTTTCACATCCCTATTAAAACACAGCCTTTAAAACAGTCTTTAATAGAAAAAGCAATAACTAAAATAGTAGAACAACTGTTTTATATGCGGCCAACCATATACAGTACTCGGTCCAAGTTAGCTCTGCTCTTACTAAGCGATCGACTCTTATTAAAGATCTAAAGAATAAGGAATGGAATTCAGGTTTGAATATAGAGTTGTTATAAATGTTTTGTAATTTTGATCTTAAAATTCAGGTAAAATGAATTTAATAAGTATTTCAAGTTCTGCTGGTCAATTTCACGAGTTTCAGCAAAAGCCCTGGTGATCAAGTAGATATTTACGCCGATATAGTAGTACCTCATCTAAAGACTAGCCTCCACGTCGAGACCTGGCGCTTCAGAAAATTTTTACCTCCCGTTTGATAGAGTGGAAAATGTCGAGAATGTCAACGAAATCAGCATTAAGTTCGATAACTCAGAAAAGACGGGACAATTTAGCTATTTGCACGATCACAGCAAATGGGCTCTCTCTGAGTCACATAGACTTCTTTACGTCAGCTTCGGTGACAAACCGAGCGCAGAGTCAGTACAAGAGAACCACTTGTTTGCGAACGGCAAGGGTTTGGAAATATTTGAACCAATGGCTCAGTAAAGCAGATGAATGCTAACACTTTTGAAACATTAGTTTATAATTTCATCAAAATTCAGAATTTTTTCAGAATAATAATTCATTTAATGGCAAAATATATTATTTGAAAAAATATTATCACAAAAATTGAAAATAATTATAGAAGTAATTATCAGAATATTTATAAAAATACATGAATTATAAAACTAATGACTTATAAAATATTTATATAAAAAGTGATTAAAAATGTGTTTAAGATTTGAGAATTGATTTGTTGGCCGACTTTGCTTTGGAGGACAGATCGAGTTGTGGTCCATATAAAGGCGTGTAATATTTATTGGCGTTAAGACTCGAATAATCCAAATCAAACTTATTTCTGGAACTGCTGTACAGATTGGACGGAACTTCTCTGACCATACATTTGAAGTCATTGATTATAAAGTTAGTTCCGCCGCCTTTACAGTGACTGCAATAGATTCGCATCGATTTGACCGCAGTTTTGGCAAAATATAAGTTCTGAGTCGAATGGCACCGATAGTCCGTATAGTCGACGATTCGCTTCCACTCGCCATTAGACGACACTTCGATGTAATACGAATAACCAGTTTTGTCACAATTGCCGAACTCTAATTCAATGTAATTAATGAACCGGATGCTATCCAGTTCAATGCTAATTCTTCCCGGAATCCGAAGAATAATAGATAGATTTTGTTCATATTTCCGACTGTGAAGAACAGACTTCTCCAAAACGAAGTTTGCAATTGATTTTAAGCTTTGGATCGGTTGAACACATTTCCTGTAGTTCTGATAGTTATCTATATTTCCGGCTCTTTTGTCGATGGCTTCCAAAAGCTCTTCTTTTCCGAAAAATCCTATTAAAGGTAAAAATTAAATCAATTGTTCACTGAATTAGGAAGATTGAGAGCAGGGTTATAGCAACATGTAAATAGTAGGATCTGAACGAGAATAGATTGAAATTAATTCTTATAAATATTTGTTAAGATTGAATCGATGTCTAACCTGAAGGCCAGACGTAAGCAATCAAATCATTCCAACAGATGAGAGGTAAGCGGACGACAGACATGAGTTTCTGTCCATTCCCTTCATTGGTGTTTGAGTTCATTTGCATATATTTCACGACAGCATTAAATATATCGATCTCTTCGGCGCAAAATTCGTCACTTGAGAGCAATTGGATCAGTGTTTTGGCACTGAAACTAAAAAGCGATTCATTTGCTAATAGTTTGTATCCTTTGTTTAAAATGAATTTCTGACACGACTTCAGGAGTGCTATCAGATTGAAGAGAGAGGCCGTCGCGTGGATTACACAAACATTGTCTTCATTTATATGATGTGTGAGATATTGAGTGACGGCGTCAACCAATTCGTGCATTTCATACCTATGGCCTGAATAGACAGACAATTATATCGTTATAATAGACGTTAATTCAATCTTAATTTAAACAAAATCAAAACTAATAAAAGTTTTTATCGGAGCTTATTAATGCAAACTTGCTACTTTTATGTGACACACTTTTACTTACTCAGTGCAACAGTACTGTAACAGGGTATATTTCTAATCGATTGCTAACTCAACGATTAGTTAGTTTTTATTGCCCTTATATTCCTGTGTTTTATTGATTTAATATATAAATAGAATAATTGTTTAAATAATTATTGATTGCATATGTAATACAACATTAAAATATGCATTAGTTGTGAGAAAATAAAATGTAATAAAAATAGAATTTATATTTCAATTATCTAACGAAACGAAATGAACAAGCATTTATTTACTCTATTAAAATCACTTATGAATTGAATTGAACATGCTTAAATTATTTAGCAAAATATTTGTTGCATGATCACTTTTCAGGAAGAGTACTACTGGTAGAGGAAATTGATTTGTAACAAGTATTCTGTGTTTGATAGCAGAAAAAAATGCGACAAAAAAGTCGAACTGAAAAGCGAAAGAACTTAAAGCCTATTAAACTGTTTACCCAAAAACATGACATCAATAATATCATCGATTTTTTTGTTCTTCAAGTGAATTGTGCCCGTGTACATGAAGTGCAGCACATCTTTGAAGGCCGAAAGCGATGTCTCCTTCACTTCCACTTCGTTAAGGATAGTCTCTCGCAGTCCGGATGAGAACATGAGTCGGAAGTATTCGCAGCGAAGAACTAAAACGAATTTGTGGGCAAATATTCGCTGGTTTTCAATAATGAACACGAAATCACTATCTTTTTCACTCATATAAAGTGCAGACATTTCGTTAAGTAATGTCTGCGAAAGGTCTATAATATCATTGTTTTTGTTTGATTCCATCATTTTTGTTGCGATTATTATAATATTATTCTTATATTAAAAATAGATATTTATAAAACATAGCATTCAAACAGTTGTTCTGATGTCAGGATTCAATAACAGCAATAAAACTGCGAGAACTGCTATAAACTTCTTTTGTGTCGACAGAAGTTTTTGAGGACTGGATGTAAAATATGTTCTGAGCCAATGAAATAGTGAGAAAGGACATTCTCACGTGAAATCATCTGCGAATTCAAAACAAAGAATATTAAACATAAACTTAATTAATATTACATTAATATAACAGTAACTGTTCGAGACTTGAGTTAAAAAGACATCATTAGTCAGAAGAATATAATGAAAATTTTAGCTTAATTTAAGTATTATTTAAATTACCCGTCATATGACGCATTTGAACCAAGACAACTGTTTTCAACAACATTTCATTTCAAGTACACGTTTAGGTTTTAATTTTAATTTAGCGATAGTTTGAAAACAATTTTCTCATTAATCGCATAGAAAAATATTGAGTAAAAGTTTGAAACTTAATCTTAAGTATTAATAAAATGTTTAAAAAAAACTTCGTTTCAATAAAAACAAGTTTTCAGAACTTTTTTTTCTCTAAAAATATTTTCAAAAAGTTGTTGATTAGAGTCAGATTCAATAGCTTTTCATTACGTGAATAGACTTTAATTGCATTAAATTTTTCTTCTTTCACACAATAATAACAAAATTCGTTAAATTGTAATAAAAATTCATTCAAAACAAATCAGTTCTGTCTCTGACTGTCATTTGAAATGTAAACCGAAATATATTTAGACTTCACAAACTCGCATAGACTCGTGAGTTGTGTTGGAGTCAAATAAAATAATAGAATACTTGTCCACAGATTAGAGTCGATTCGCAGTACAAGGACTTTATTGAAAAAGTAACAAAACAACTGACTATAATCTGTTCGGAGCATTACATCGCTTACACCTCTCAATTTTGACTTTTAAGAAAGCTTCAAGGTCTAATAGTTGTAAAAGAAATCATTTTTACATCAATTATTAAATACAGTATATTATGTATGAATACAATGAAAGCCAGTATTTGTTAAGGACTACTGATATTGCATACACACTATGCGCTCATTTACTGTACTTCTAAGCCTAGATTTTTATGTTTTTTAAATTGATTTTATGTGAATATATGTCATATAATACTAGGTTTGTGACCAATTTTTTCATATTTATTATTTAGGTAGAGAACAATTTTATTTTCATTGAGGAAAGTCTGCATAAATTGCGATCAGAATAATAAAAACGAGTATTTAATGGGCTTAAGCACTGTTAGGCATACGGTTAGCTAAAAAATTGAATAACTCTTTCTTTCTATAGATTATTGATTGTATTTTAAGCTAAACTTTAATTTAGCTTTAATTGCATTTTATTATTGTCGGAACAATTGTCACATTTAATGAGCCAATAGTTGACAATACAATTGCATAAACAATAAAGAGTTTCATAATTGAGTTGAACTTTTTAAAAGTATTGGAATTAAATGACAGTTAACCCAACACATTTTTCAAATGAATCACCAACATCAATTTTGTCTACGGTCTAACATGTGTTACGAGTCATTTGAAATGAGGATACATATTATGAAAATAGTAAATATTTGATTACTTACTTTTTACACAGAATAGATTTGCGTAATAAAACTTATGATTTTTCCAACAAAAATAGTTCTCAGACTTTAAATGAGCGAAACTTATTTTTTGTGTGCAATATATGCAATGTTTTCGGCGTAAAAAATAAGTTTAGACTTAATGCTGACTTTTTGCAAAACACTTGACTAAACCCGTATTGTCTGTCGAATCAAATTAATATTTCTATAGAAATATTTACATTGAGTTAATTGAACCGCAAATTATCAAACATTTTAATCAATTCACGTAAAGAAACGATTGAATTGTGAGAAAGGATAGGATAGACAACAACATAAAGAGACGGAGAGAGAGAAAAATATGGCCTTTTCTGGGGGTTTTCCTTTCTCAAGGAGACTAAAAGGACAGAGAGGTTCAGAAACATTTACTGAAACACATGCGAAACTAAAATGTTGTCAAAATCTGGTTTCGAGTAGTTTTCAGTTTCAAAATCTCCAAAACATAACACTTGAGATATCTTATGTGCGCTCATACAGAGTGAACGAAGGGTTTTATTATAATATGCGATAAAAGTTTTGAATTAGTATTCATTTAACTCTATTATACGATTGCAACGAATATTTAGTATTTTAATGTCTTTCAGACTATACTCGTATATAAACTCACTCTTAAATCACTTTCAATTAAATAATTTTCTTTATATCTATTTATAATCTTTTATTTGCTTTTAATGAAAGTTGACTTCTATTCCAGTATTGCTTTATTTCATTTAAAAACAGAGCTATGATGTGAATGACCTTAAATAGCATAGATAACTGTGCCTATTGTGTTGTTATTATTAAACAAAATTGGTTTCAAAATAAAAGAAATACATTTTTTTTATTGCCAAACAAATAATTATAATCTGAAATAAATTTCAGTTGTTATGAAAAAAAAGTAAAAAAAAGAAATAAATAAAAAATAATTTAAAAAATTGACAAAAAAAAGCTCCCCGGCGGGGAATCGAACCCCGGTCTCCCGCGTGACAGGCGGGGATACTAACCACTATACTACCGAGGACCTGATATATACTCATTGATTATTTAGGTATGTAAGGCTAATTAGAAGTTTTAAACCATAACTAATTTCAATATTGGTTTTAATTGATTTAAACTCAACAAAAAATATTCAAATAAGTATTTCAATGAACACAATGTATGAAAGGTGAAAATTTCGTTACAATTATATCAGTTCGATCGGTCGGATACATATTTTTTTGGCATAACATAAACGGTTAAAATTAGGGATGTGCAAGGTCGGCCGAGTCAGGGGGGGTATAGGGAGGGGTAAAATGGCGGACTTTTGGCTCAAAACCTAGGGGGGGGTATTAGGGGGGGGTATTTTGAAAACAAGATGGCCGCCAAAATGGGCAAAAAATGGCGTTTAAAGTCGAAAATGGCCGATTTTGACCGAATTTCGACCAATTTTGGCTTAATTTAGCTAAATT
>JAQIWA010000711.1:0-26282 GCA_034693305.1 Eueremaeus valkanovi
CGCGTGAGGAAAGGTGTGACGACTGGATTCACTATTAATATAACCAAAGATGACATTCAAATCAATTCAGAGAAATCCTCTGAACAGCAGAACTCAAGCAAACAGAGCAACAAAAATGAAACTATAGTTGAAGTCAACAAAAAATAATTATAATTAAAAATATTTTAATACAAACTTTATATCATTCAGACTATACTAAACACTAATTCTATTTAATTGAATAAAAAATAAATATTAATATTCCGTACTTAATATTTTTGATGGATTGGTTTAGGAATTTCTTTTGTACCCAGGGTGAAAAGATTTATATACTGTGTATAGATGTATATAATGCTATAAACGAATCAATTCAAATATGATTTGATTTTTGTTCAGTTAATTATTTATTTGATTAAGGATTACAAGACATTAATTGAATTTATTCTATTTTGTTGGCACAGTTAGTGTCGAATCCATTTTTATTTTGATTTTGCCATTTAAGCGCTGACTCACATACCTCTCGAAGAGTTAGTTTCGGTTTCCAATTCAGTATATGTTCTGTCAGTGATATGTCGGCCAAACTGTTGCCGATATCACCGGCTCTTCGTTCGGTAATTGTATGAGGAATACTGATTCCGGACATGGATTCGAACAATGAGATTACCTGAGAATAATCAAAATATTGAATCGGTTTATAACTTATTTACTAATTATTAATGAAGTGATGAGACAAATGAAAGATCCGAATGAATTGACTTGAATTGGAATCGATTTCATTATTAACACTGAATTCTAAATATATTTTGTTTATTAGATTTCAATTCTGGGACTAACCCAGACATGTTCTTAATAATGGCCTTGATCTAAATATAATACTTAAATAGAAACAGAGATCTAAACAAACAAATCAAAGCTAACCTCAAGAACTGAATGTCCAGAACCGGTGCCGATATTGAAGGCATACCAATGCAACCACTTTTCGGACAACATTTTATTCAATACAATAGCAAAGGCTTCGCAAACATCTTCGACGTGAATATAATCTCTAATACCGGTGCCATCACTGGTGTCATAATCATTGCCATAAATTCTAAGCTCAGGCCTCCTTTCTGTCGCCACTTGTGTTATATAAGTCATGAGATTTTTGGGAACAGTTGGCGTGTCTTCGCCTATATCTCCGGATGAATGGGCGCCTATAGTGTTGAATATTCTTAGCGACACAACAGTCCATTTGGGATCAGAAGCGCACAAGTCTTGCAAAATCTGTTCGATTATAAAAACACTTTTGGCGTAAGGACTGGTCAGTGATTGACCGGTTGGATGGGATTCGTCTATTGGCAGGTATTTTGGTTTCCCGTAAACTACAGCCGAAGACGAGAACAATAAGTGAAAGATTTCGAACTTTTTCATTGTTTCCAATAAATTGAGAGTCGCTTTGATATTATTGCTGTAATAGTCTAAGGGCTGACCAATTGAGTCGGCAATGGATTTGAGTGAAGCCAAGTGCAGGACTGCATCGAATCTATACTTTTTGAATATGTTTTCCATCGCTTGAACTCTTGAGAGATCACCGAAAATGAATTCTTTTATATTCTTTTTGGCCAACAATTCAACTCTTCGTAAACTTTCGGGAAGTGTTTGGCCATTGATTAGTACAGAATTGGAACAGTTGTCTAAAGCAATCACATCATAGTTATTGGTCAATAATTTCAAAACACAATGACATCCTATATATCCGGCGGCGCCGGTCACCAGAATCAGTTTAGACATGATTTATCATCGGACACAAAAACTTTCAAAAATGTCTTCTGAATCGTCTGAATCGTAACAAATATTTGTAAACTAAAAAAAACTATAAAATTATTATCACTGAAGAGATTCTGTGTTCAAACCAAAAGTTTTGAAGACTCCTTAAAATGTATTAATAATAATAGACTTCATTATAATCGGAGCACATATTCGGTCGAATAAAACAATGAAAGTCATGACAGGAATCGATATTAGAATAATATTCAGAGGATATCCGATATCCGTTCAAATCAATTGTTTTGTTCAATACTTATATTCAATATTAATAAATGCGATGACTATTCAAAAAAGTTTTTTATGTTAATCATTGATATTATATTGAATCGCATTTTATGGCTTAAAACAGATTTAATTATCAAAACATATTTAGAAGTTATGTTTATTTTAAACAAGCAATGAGTCATCAAATAACTTAAAATTTTTATCCAGATTAAAGCATAGCAGCAAGTTTCAATTTCATTTTAAAAGGGAATATTATATGATTTGAATTAATATGATAGGGATGTTCAAGGTGAGTTTAGGCAAAATGTCCCCTTGAGTTTTGACGCCAGTGCCAGACGCTTCTCCGCGGCTTACATAAAGCAATTTTCGGTAACAACAGACGATTTTTACCGAATTTTGATTAATTTTATCTTAATTTAACAAAATTATCGGCCATTTTCGGCTTTGAACATCATTTTTGCGACCATTGTGCCGGCTGTCGCGACCCCAATGGGGTCACCCCATCCTATATCATCGAGTTTCGAGGAACAAATTCATAATTTTGCCCTTTTCTAAACTCCCTGTCTCTAAAACCTTGCACACTCCTAATATATAATATTTAAATATTTTTGTTATTTTTATATACATTTCTAATGAATAAAATTCTCGAATATTCACTCAATTAATTCGAAAATAATTTGTAAAAATAGTTTAAATTTTTTTTTTGTAGATTTATCTTCTTTTCCGAAATATAATATTAATATTAAAATAATGTAAACCAAAGAATAATTTCATTTTCTCCCTTCGAATCACTTTTTATTAATTTTCTAATAATTATGACTTTTGACTACAATTCCAAAACTTGGAAATTGTTTTGCAATTTGTTGCTCATCTGTTGGCAGACAATACCTAATTCTTTCGTCAATTATACTCTTCATAATATATAAAGTTTATATAACAAAGTGCTGCCAACTCTGAAATCATTGCAGGAAATCGATTGATTGGTTTCCATAATTAAACCCAATATAACATAGAATTCATTATGATTTCAATATTTGAGTTGATTTCTGAGTTTGTTTGCAAATACTTGCAAAAGCATTGAAACAATTGAACGAATCTATTATAATCAGAGTCTGGAAAACAGTTTCGGCTTTCCGTGCATATGAGTCTGGTGTCATCATAACAAACAAAGGGGGAGTTAGCATATCAACTCAAAAATTAGCAGGTTAACTTTCAAACAAAGTTCATGTATGCGATTTCATATGGAAAGTTGCAAGTTCAGAGTGCTTTTTCCCACACAAAAATGTCATCGTTATAAAATTAACCTGCTAACTATTGAGTTGCTGGGTTAACTCCCCCTTTGTTTGTTAAGATGACACCAGACTCATATGGACCGGAAGGCGGAACGGTTTTCCAGGCTCTGATTATAATGTTTTAATAATATAGTCCCTCATCAATTCATTTATTGAGTTCACTGAAATAAGTTTAGAAAAATTTATTTCCAGGTTTATATTGAATTTCTTTATTTATATGCCCCAGGCTTATAGGCAAGTGCAGGCTTAAATTCAACTAAATTAAGCTTAATTTAAGTGAATTAATGCTAAATTGTGCTAAATTAAGTCAAAATCGGCCATTTTCGACTTTAAACACCATTTTCGGCCATTGTGGTGGCCATCTTGTTTCCAAAATACCCCCCTAATACCGCCTCTAAGTTTTGGCAAAAAAATCCGCCATTTTACCCCCTATACCTCCCTGACTCAGCCGACTTTGCACATCCCTACTATACTGTATAGCAGAGATCGTGTTCAACAAATATAACATGATAATAAATGCAAAGGTGAGAGGTGAAAATAGTAGTGATTTTTGCAATGAACTAATAGTATAAAATTGAACAACCAATGAATATTCACTAATAGAGAGTTTGGTACAAATGAATGCACAAATCATATCGTTTTTTGTGATTTGTTCTCAACTTTTATCCAGAACCTTTCCGTTACACAAGATTACAAGATTTTATTCAGGTCCAATTTTAATCTTCACTTAAAGCATGGTTTGAAGACATAAAGACAGGGATTAATAAAGAACTAGAATTAGAAACGGATTTTGAACATTAGCTTCTGCTTGGTCATGATTTGCACTATAAGCAACGAACAGTTATTTAGTTGCCTGAATAAAAGCTGATCAGCCCTGGTGTACATGAATAACGAAATTGTTTTTATTCTATAATATTCTGCAATAAAACACATTCTATTGTTGCGACTATTGATTGCATATCTATATTGTATAACAACTTGTCTTTTGAGTACAATTCTAACATTTCGGTCAAATGTACTGTATTTTCAATATCAACCCGTATGAGCAGTGATGGCCTGATATACCTGATTGAGTCACCTGTACAGTATTACCTGAGTATTTGCACTCAAAAGAAGGCAAATATATAATTCATAACTAAAATCGAGCCAAACATTGGATTTAATGATCAGAATATCTATAGATTGACTTCAAGGCTGATATCAATACACGTCTAATACAATCGCAAATGCAATCAATTAGATTGGATTTGAATTGATTCAGCAAAGCATGTGTTGAATGAAATCAAATAAACTTATATTATATAACAGCTTATGTTTGCTTCTGCTGTTCGATCAGTGCTTGTGTTCAAACAATTAATATATTTATTAGTTATTATGAATTAATACTCTTATCGATGACTTCCTTCCATAGAATCCAAAGCAAACATATGTCACAAAAGTGTTTCTAAATATTAATATTGAATATGAAAACAGATTTATAAAACATTTTCAGTGATGTGTTCGCTCGCATACGTGACTCTAGTTATGAAAAATGATAAATACGTTGCCGGTGCTATTGTGCTGGCACGGAGTCTCAGGAACTGTCATACCAAGCACAGTGTCATATGTATGGTCACCAATGATATCACTGTTAAGACTATCAGAGTATTGAAAAGGTTTTACGACTACGTCATACCTGTGCCATACATCAGCCACAGGTGTATTGGTCTGAAGAAGAGACGACAGCGAGAACTGTACGAAGACTGGATCGAACAGTCCTTCACTAAATGGAATTGCATTAACCCTAAGCTCTTCGGCACTTATGACAAAATCCTGTTCATCGACGCAGATATGGTAGTCGTCGACAACTGTGACGAAGAGCTCTTCTCTTTGGAACCGCCAGCCATGACATTCTCGCTTCCCTGGGCTAAGCCCTACTGTGCGCACGGCATCGACAATCCTTACGGCGAACTGAATCACGGAATGAGGATATCATCGGAATTAGTGACCAAAGGATTCGATTCTTTCGTCGGAATCGCATCTCTTGTGCTTTTAAGACCCGATTCACTGGTTTTCCAGCAAATGCTTAAACTATTGAAACAAAAAAGTTTTTTCGGTTTCACTAAATGTTTCAGTGGTTTCGACGAACAGTTAATTTGCGGCACATTTTGTGCTCTAAACCAGACTTTCTCTCACATCCATCAGTGCTACAACTGGTGCGCCGGCAAAGAGGAATGGCTTTCCATTGCAAAGGTCAACGAACCAGACATTAAGCCAAAGCTTATTCACTACTATGGCGACCAAAAACCCTGGTATTCCAGTCGTAATACTCAATGGGATGACACAAGCCTTTGGTGGGATATCGCCGACAGAGTCATAGCCGAAGACGACTCGACGCGAAAGTACTTCGAAATGAAATTTTAGTTTTTATTTCATTAATCAAAAGAAATCTCAGTTTTAATGATTTTTATTTGAAAAACAATTCAAATAATCAATGAGTGATCAGGATATTGATCAAATCGGTCGAGTGCCCTACCTTGGTTCGGTCGAGTGCCCTACCTTGGTTCGGTCAAGTGCCCTACCTTGGTTCGGTCAAGTGCCCTACCTTGGTTCGGTCGAGTGCCCTACCTTGGTTCGGTCAAGTGCCCTACCTTGGTTATAACTAACTGTTTTGCTCTTTGACTGAACTCTTTTCAAAATGATTCAGAGCTAAAATTATATTTATTCGAATTTGACTGATAATGACCAGGGTATACGCAGACCTAAGCTCTCGTGGGTTACCTGCCAATTTTCAAACCCACCTGGGATATTTGAGCCCTACCCAATTTACACATTCCTTTTAAAGTATTTTTATCGCAATTATGACAGTATTTAAAAATATTTATTCAGTTTTTTAATAAACATTTTCTTTATTTATAATAATTTTTTAAATCGAAATCATTTTTGTTAAATGTTGTATAAAATAGTTTTATTAATACCTGTGCTCTCTATTTATCAAATAAATAATCTGAAAATTCATTGTCATTCTATGCAGTCCAGGGCTAAAAATCTAATCAGAACTCAATAAATAGAGAATTATTATTATTATTATTATTATATTGTTTTAAAAATTTTGTTTCAAATCTGTTTTCAATTGTATATCAAATTGATTTATGAAATCTAAATAATAATAAAAATGATTTCAATGTTATATAAGTGTAAATCAGTTTTAAGTGTTTAATATTGGACTTCAAATATACAGTAAATAATTAATTATGAAAAATAAATTCACAGCTAATGCCTTGCATTCAGAATGGATTGGCTGTAAGTATTCGCTTAACCTTTGAAATGATAAGTATTATTAATATTTGTGATTATTCTCAATACAATCAGTACTAATGTACAGCACAATTGATAAAGAGTTCAGTGTCACCAGAATTCTCATTGAAATACATCCTTGAGTTTAGAGGATAATTATGGAAAGGAGTCATATTTTTTAATTGTGTTTCAAAGTTAAGACCCGGTATCTAATCAGACTTAGCTATAGTTTTTGGTTTTTGCTCTCTTTTATTATTATCAGAAAATTTACATCAATTTAATTAAAGAACAAAAAACGCATTAAAAATATTTACTAAAAACAAATTGAATAATCAGTTTGTGTGTCAGTATTGCAATAAAAAAATTGAGAATAGTTTGTAATTTAGAGCTCATGTAAAAAATGAAAACTACACGAGAGTACAAGTTTATACCCTCTAAACCCAATTAAAGGCTTTTGAAATAACATTTAATTATATAAATATTTTAATATCATATCTGTATAGTCTGTATAGTATGTGAAAAGCATGAAAAACATGTGAATAACTTGTTATCTGAATATCTGAGGCAAACATTTTCTAATATAACGTAATATCAGTATTAGAAGTGATTAACTAAAAAGTGTTAGACTTATAAACTTAATTGTAGCCAAGCATATCTGATGCTTATTATTAATTTAACTTAATTATTATCGATTGCAAACAAATACAACATTCAGTTTATTCAGTTATTTAGTTATTTAGTTCTGTATCCGTTCTAAATACCTGAAATACCAGTCTAAACAAGTAACATATTGGACTCACTAAAACTATCTGTCTCATATTGTTCTACTAACTGTTATACTCTTATTGCCTATTATAGCATCAAATCGTATTCATAATTAATTTGTTTGTATCTAAAGATCACTTCAAACTATAGACTATTTTTTATGAAATATTTGGTCTATTATTCCCGAATCCTTTCAAATACCAGCGAAGTCTTATCAGTGCAAAAAAGTTTATTAAATATTATTAATAATAAAAATGCAATCATTTTATTGTTAATGTATTTGTGCTTCTGCTGTAAGATTGCATTCTTGTCACTCAATCGCTCTCTCATTCAATATATGACTCAATTCTGACTAAAAACAGGCCTTTTGTATGCAATTGACTGTCAATTAAGACAATACTTGTTTATAAACTTAAATATTAAACAAATTATTAATCTCTAGAAACCAGTTATTAAAATGAAAATGAATTGATTGGAAAAGTATTGACTGAATAATAATTATTAATTAAAAGTAGTTTTAATTATCGTTAATATTAAACAAGTTTTAAATAAAACCGATTTTTTTGACGGCTTTTGACGTAATTCTTGTGAAGCGTTAGAATAGTTCGCAATAAGTATTTCGTCGATAAATACGTGAAAAAGTGAATTGAATTCAATAATTAATAATTAATTTAAAACTAATTGTCATTTAAAGCAAAATATATTGTCTTTTAATCAATATTTTTGTTTAAAACAAATATTAATTATATTTTAGAGAAATATGAAAACAATTTCTATTGAATTGAAGAGAAAATTAAGTAAATTATTAGCAATTAATCAATTGATTTGTGTTTCTCTCAATTCAAGTGAAATCATAAGCAATTGAATTGAATTGAAGTCAAATATTATTGTATTTAATCATTGATCAGAAGATATGAGTAGAGAAATGGCAGCCCTTTTCGATATGGAGTTAAATGACTGTCAGATCGGACACAACGGCGAAGACTTCGATGAAGACGAGGACGCAATCATTATTGACCAACAGGTCCGGCACAACCATCCGATCAGTCGATCCGACTATCGATTCTTAAGACATATTTATTAACCATTTATTGTCTGATTTGTCCAACAGATCGATGACTTCGAGCCGACAACAGCTCTTCAGTTGAGTGAAGAGAGCGGACAAGTGTTTGATTCGGTCGAACTGACGGAACAGATGGTAAACGGCGGACACGAGAGGACAACCACTAAGGACTTTGAACTGTTGAAAGTGTTAGGGAAGGGCGGGTACGGAAAGGTGTTTCAGGTGAGGAAAGTGACCGGGAACAATTGTGGCAAAGTCTATGCCATGAAAGTGCTGAAGAAGGCAACCATTGTCCGCAACCAGAAGGACACGGATCACACGAAAGCCGAGCGCAATATTCTGGAGTCAGTCAAACACCCGTTTATTGTGGATCTGATCTATGCGTTCCAGACCGGGGGTAAACTCTATCTGATTCTGGACTACCTGAGCGGTGGAGAGCTGTTCATGCATTTGGAACGGGAGGGCATATTCCTGGAGGACACGGCCTCCTTCTATATATCTGAGATAACGCTGGCATTGGAGCACTTGCACACTCTGGGCATCATTTACAGAGACCTTAAGCCCGAAAACATTTTACTCGACTTTCGCGGACACGTGAAGCTCACGGACTTCGGTCTGTGCAAAGAGGCCATACAGGACGGGAGGGTTACGCACACGTTCTGCGGCACCATTGAGTATATGGCGCCCGAAATACTGACCCGAATCGGTCACATGCATGCAGGTATGGTATGGCCAGGACTGGCAGTTCTGCACATTCTATGTTCCACTCATTTCACTGTTTGTTATCTTTCGCTCAATTCTGCGATCGATTCACAAATGAATGAACTCTTGAGTCGACAATAGATAGAGTTGTTGTTCAATACGTTTCCATTCAATACATTGTTTGCCTCCATATCTCGGTTGGTGTCCATCAGCGGACTGGTGGTCAATGGGGGCGTTGATGTACGACATGCTGACAGGTGCGCCGCCGTTCACAGCAGAGAACCGGAAGAAAACGATCGACAAAATCCTGAAATGCAAACTAAATCTTCCGCCTTATCTGACTCCCGACGCTCGAGACCTGATCCGCAAACTACTGAAGCGTCAGGTGACTCAACGCCTGGGCTCCGGTCCGGACGACGCGACTCCCATCAAACGGCACCCATTCTTCCGACACGTGAATTGGGACGACGTGTTGGCCCAGAGGATTGAGCCTCCGTTCAAGCCATTGCTGACCAGTGATGACGACGCCTCACAGTTCGACACAAAGTTCACAAAACAAACGCCAATCGATTCGCCCGACGACTCGATGCTGAGCGAGTCGGCCAACAATGTATTCCTGGGCTTCACATACATCGCACCGTCAGTTCTCGAGGAAATGCATAAACCATTTGCAGTTAAAGCGCGCAATCATTCGCCGCGAAAAATAAATAGTCCGGAAATACTCAACCAAATGAAGACAACGCCCCGACTCCTGACGGGCGGCCTTCACAGCGAACACAGCCGTTATGGGGCGCCGACAGTCGGAGCCGACGAACAGATGGACACAAACACTTCGCCCAACACTTACTCTAATAATAACATTTCTCGATCGCAGTTCATAACCAACAGAGCGCCCAATCGTTCGCCTTCTCTTCCGGTTAAGAATAATATGAAAAAAGTAGGTCTTCTCAGAAAATAGTCGACATTTTGGCCTTTATTTGAATTTTTGCAAAAATATATTAATTTATAAAAAATAGACTAATTTTATGCTATAATAAAAAATTGTTTTTATATTATTCTCTTGTTTTGTCTTTCAGTTTCAACTTTGACCCCTATTTTCACGCTTTAGGAAATGAGTATAAAAATTGATTTTTTTCTAATATTAATAACTTATCAATAAATTTATGTTTAAATTATTTGATATTATATTCGGAATCAATTAATCAATTAGTGCCTAATTATATCTCAAATCCTATTGAGATCTTTAGCCTAAATATTGAAAACTAATTATTTATTTCACAGAATATTAACAAAAATATGAAATTCTTTTCTAACGCTATTATACTTTAAAAATATTTTGCATTTATTTATAAAAAATTTCAAAATTTATACAAAAAATTTTGGTTTTTGTGTACGAAAACAGTTTTGAGATTGAGATGAAAAATGTTTATTCGAAACCATTTTTAGTTATTTTATTCAGAGTTCGCATCAAATCGGCCACTAATTCGCCCCTAAAATGGATTCAATTGAGAATTAAGTCAATTAATGACTGTTTGTATTGGAGTTCAGTTGTATTGGAGTACTCACTGATTGGCTAACATTTCTTTAATACTCTTCAACTGATTGGGTGAGGCTATGGTCGGGTGCGCTCTACTGTGGCCACTGGTCGCTAATCGATGACCACTTTTGTCTGTTTGCTGGTTCTGTTGGCTCTGGTATTTGCACTTTACCTTAATTTGTTCCAATTTGGTTCTGTGAGCACTCAATCGGTTGGTCACGCGTTTCAGTTCGTCCCTCAGCTCTATCTCCGCGTCCGACAGCTCTGGCCTTTGGAACTGCAATAACTCTAATACTCTGTCGATTCTATTGGAGAGCTGTTCCTGTCTTTCACTCATCTTATCATATCTGTCGACGAATAGCATCAATGAGTTCAGAAGCGAATCCTTTTCTGCCATACATTTCGACAACTCTTTTAACTGAATTTGTTTGTCATTCGCCAACACTTTAACCCTTTTGTCGATCGCATTGGCGGCCGAATCAAACTTTTTGATGTACTCTCTCTTCAGTATATCAGTGGTCGTCAAGAGTAGCTCCAAGTTCTGCGACCACTCATTACCAGTCGTTTCCTTAGCCTTAAGCAACGGAACGCTTGTATTCCGTTTAAGCAATTGTTTTATATACTCAATGAACACAACTTTCGGAACCGAAACGTCCGACAAGTGATTACTGTCCGACTCTTCACTGTTGACCTCTTCGTCGAACACGTGTGCGATATAAGTAGGTGTGAGTCGACGGCCAATCAGTTCGCCCGAACTCAACAAAACTAATACAAATGTATAGCCGTTTTGAACGCCAATCGCAACGCCTAACGGAACGGTTGACTCAGTGCTGGACTCGTCTGTATTGGAGGCAGCGATAGGTTTAGTGCAGATCAAGTGCTCGACTATTGACTCCTCTTCTCTGTAGTTGTGCTCGTCTTTCGATTTGAGCTGCGATACGAATGGAACGGAAATGGCGTGAAGTCCACACGAGTGGCTACAGAAGTATCGCATCGGTATCATGTGATCCCTGTGCAGCCTCAACATTGAACTCATGTCTTGTGTGTCGGCGCTTGTCGTCAATGAAAGCGACAATTCTATGGTTTCGTAGACATAAAGCGTCGGCTGAGGCAGAAGTGAACGGTTCGTATGGGACTCGTCCTCACTGTCCAGTGCTATGCAGTGGTGGAGAACACCGAAAGAGGTTGCGATCACTATAACCGGTGGCACACAGTCTAAGCAGACTATACTACAGGCGTCGACCCCATAGTTGTCTTCAGCGGGCGGTCTCATAGTCAAGGGTCCGAACACACTGTTCGACACATAAGCGTATTTGAGACTCGAATAGACGAGCAAAACGTCTCCATTTCCTCTGAGCACATATATGGGAGTCAGGCTCTCGTCAGGACTGATGACAGTCGACGGCTCGATGTCATAGCACTTGGCTATAGAGGGCCCGAAGTCAAAGCTGACGGCATTTTCGCCCAATGAAGATGCGAACAGTGAGACCCCACGTCTGGACGAGGCGTTCGCATCGATTGCCGACACGTTTATGATCTGAATCGGTGTCTCTTCTTCTCGAATATCAAATATTCTGTAAATCATTGCATAAAAGGAATCATTTGATTGAATACTGGATTCGAAATAAATAAATGAATTCAAAGGCAAACCTCAAACAGTTATCATTAGTGAGGAGAACGATGTGCTGCTGTTGGAGACTGTTTGGGTGCCAACCACTGCATAACAGTTCTATGTTCTGATTGCAGACAAAGAATCGCTGCCCTAAAGCCCATGACCTGCGAGTGTCGATCATATATTTAATCTTAACTTTAAGTGCAATTGAATGCCTGACATATAGGAGGGATGACCGGGGGGGGGGGCATTTAAAAATTCTAAACAATGTCATTTTGGGCATTGGATTCTAGACAAAAATCTGAAAACTTTTCAGTTTATTTGATTCAATTACTCAAATGTGCATTAAGTTTAAGAATTTAAGAAATATTGTATCGAAAGTAAGTTTTAGAGAATTATTGATTGAAATAATTAACACAAAAGCAGAGAATTCGCTCAAAGATCTAATCAATAATTTTCATGCAAATGGATTGTTAGCATCATTTCCAACGATCGGTTCCATTGGTTAGAAACCAATATTTTATCTCCATTTATGTCTAATTCAAATGAATTTCTCTTTCCAGAGGAACGGGTGGAAAGGCATCAAAATGTGTCACTAAGTAGTGATGGTTTAGGAAATAATGTCAAAAACTAAACGCAAATATAAATCGGTTTAAAATATTTGACGTGTAGTGCAGAGAAGCGGATAAGTATTCTATACGTATTGATCACTACATCACTATCACTATCAGTAGTATTATAAGACTGAGAGATGAGAGCACAGAGCAGGTGGTGTTAGGCCGCTCTCACTCTCTCTTTGCTCTTATTATCATTTTTAATTGCCATCTGTTCTGAGTTCAACTTTAGAGCACAAATTGTTTTATATAATGGATATCTTGGCTGAGATTCAGTGCAATCGCGAGCAATGCAGGGAATGTAGGAATAAGTAAAACATAACTAAAATATATTCTATATATCTATAGCATAGCAATGCATAGCAACACAAATGGCATCACTTTTATAACCAATCAATAAATACGACTAAAGAGTTAAACAGTTAAACGGGTTAAGCAATAATACAGTTTACTAACGAATCCTATTATAGCCAATACTGTAGTGGAGAAGAGCACAAGTATTCAAGTATTATACCATTCTTAGGAGTAGACTACTGGCGCTCTGTAGTACTGGCGCACAAAAGATTCGCTTTAATTATTTTCGCCACATTAAACAGTGATTGATATTAGGCAAAGGATGACAGACTAGCTCTACATACCGGTGCTCTCTCGATAGACACCAACTCACTCGAGAACAGAACAAAACAAATACTCAATAAAATTCAGTTAAATATCAATTTAAACACATTTTTCTAATCATAAAAAGCAATAAATCTATTAAACGGTCAAAACTCTTGAGTAGTTTTCTAAAGAGCCGACAGTTTGTTCACCGTTCAGATCATCTGCACTATTATCTGAAGCACAGACTCTATAAGACATTAATCTCTTCGAACGTATATTCTTTAGAAATAATAAAAAACAAGAAAACTATTTGCGATTATATAACAAAAACTCTGGCATTCGTTTAAATCTTGTCAGAGCTAGGGATGGCCAGACATATGCACCGGAATCATAAGGCATCACAAGTGCATACATATTGAAACGGAATTGCAGTGAATATGGACTCAATAGTGAACTAAATGCAGTGAATAGTCAACTAAAATGAGCCTCAATTAGTCAAAACTCAACTTTTTTCAAAATTCGAACCATAAGTATCGAGATTTGCAAACATCGAGACATATGAGGGATCACATTGAATAAACAGTAGCCTAAAGTTGAGCCTCCCTGTGCCACAACATTCATAGCATTAGTTTATTAGAAGGAAAACATTGAAAACACATAATATGAATACTACAGTATTTTTCTGATCATTATTATGGTTGGGCAGCACAGGGAGGCACAGGAAAAATGAAAGCGAAGAAGAGGTACTGAAAGGACATAAAATCAAAAGCAGACGAAAGGCAAAGATTGATATTGAGTGCAATCGTAACGAATGGAGCGCTAATGCCAATTGAGCTCATGTTCAGCTCCAGTAGCTGTTGGCTTACCTGCACATAACCGACGCCTTTCCGCCTTCGAAAGTGCCGTTAATATCCCATTTTGGCGGTAATTCCATGACATTAATGCCTCGCGAACCCCAAACAGCCAGATAGCGACCGGTGCCGGCACTCAGCTCAAGGCTCTCGACATCAAATAACGGCGCGTTTGTTAATATCAAACACTATTGTCGTAACAAAAGAGAAGCGAAAAAAATAAGTGAAAATATATGAGAAAATGTGACATAAGTTAAGAGAATATAATATAATATAATATAAACGCAATATTAAGTGAAATATTGGTTTAGATATCCGGCGCTGAATAGCATCGCATGCAATGAAATGCAATCAAATTATTGCTCCAATGATTCCTCAATGCATTGCTGGAGGAAAGCCATTGGAATGACTGGTTTGGCTTAAGACAAACCAATGTTTTACTAAACTATAACGAATGGCTAATGGGGTGGCATTCCATCACAACTTCTTAAGTTATATAAATACCAATTATGAGATGCATTGGGACTCAAGTGTGTGTCAGCTCACCAGTCGGTGTATAACTTATGTAATGCACAGAAGTTTCTACTGATTCTGGTCTAGACTGCAGTGCAATCGGAATATCCATAAGCGAGAAGTGGTGCGAAACAAATGTGATTTACTACGAGTGCTAGTATTTGGCTCTTCTGATAAGGGAAGGTGCAATTGGCTGAGCATCTATACATACAGTACTGTACTGTATGGCAAACATGATATCATGCACATCCATATCCATATGCTTTGAGTCCCCACTTGTATCGAACGCAAGTCATTAACTGCTAAACCGATTATATGATATGTATGGCCAGCATATGGCAACACATACTCTGCCAACATCTCTGTGCAGTTTGGCTACCAAATCAATGCATCACTTTTTGTTATATTATTTTTCAATAGAGTGCACACAAGAAGAGACCAACTGTTCAATGGTGTGTCAGTAATGCCGCTAACCGTTAGTTTTAGGGGAAAAACATTTAAATATACAATACTTTTAGTGCAATTCAGTACTAGTTTTGGTTTGGTTTAGCCATTAAAGACACGATCACTAAATGCGATACAATTTTTGTGTAATTCAGATAAAATCCATTCAAATTTAGAGTTAGAGAGTAGCGAATGGCACCATCAGTATTGGTGGCACTGGAGCCGAGTAGTAACAGTGCAGATCGACAGTGCATAGAAGCCAATGTTATTGCTTTGCATACGATTTGTGTGGAATGAATGGCAATAACATTATGGGATTCCTATGCAAATGTCTCAACACATTCATCAATTGCGAGTAAAGCAAACTTTTGCTTCATTTTTATTAGTTTGCATTGCTTTGCCTTTTATGGTAAACCCAAAGCAATATAAACTTATATACAGTTATATATAAAATAATATATATCTAAACGAATACGAATAGTATGTATTCTATTGGCTGTACTGTACTGTACTGTAGTCTAGTGTACTGTACTGTACAGTACTGTATATCCATTGGAAATGGAGTTCAATTGAGCACAAATTTACAAAAACTAATGCCATTCGGATATATATAAAATAAATATATATTTTTATATTTTTCAATACACCATAAACTCTGTGGTAATAGATATTTAAAACAGGACTACAGTCTCGACCGCATTACCAGACATAACATACCCAGTAATAGCAAACCCAATGGAATGGCATCGCAGCCAAATGCACATCAATTTCCTCTATTATGTCATCTCTAAAGAGTATTATATTATGTTTTCATGTTTTTATCCATAATTCAGTCAATTCTTAGCCCAAAATGCAATACCAATGCAATAGACATGTAATCAAAGTTTCATTTGTCGACTCCAAACACCACTACTTGTATAGGAATAGAGTAATAGTGTAATAGATATTCAACTACTGGTTATCGCTTCTATCGATTCTAACTGTATTCCCATTTTTACTGCTATTCCTAAAGGGTTTAACGAATAAAAAGCAATTTTCTATATATTACTATCGAATCACTTAAAGCAAACAATTTAGTGTCAAAGTTGAACATTAAGACAGAAATGGAAAACAATCAGTAAAAACGTATAAATAGATTGAAACGAAAAACATATGAATCTTATGTCACACATGAAAGGAGAAGAATAGATCGGAAAAAATAAGTGACGAATAAAAATATTAGAGAAATTGAAAAAAATAGAGAATAGGATGGATGTGCGAACAGAACACGAGACTATACAGTAGTAAGAGTACAGAACAACAAATAGTATAATAAATATACAGAAAAAAGAAGCAAAGAGTGAAAGAAATGTATGGAAAGCAGCAAATGATTACATTTAAGTCGTTTGGCGTCGAGTCGAGAGTTATTGCAATCAAACTAAACATGAGTTTGAAAGCCGTATCACAACTATTAGATAATGGGTTCTATGGGTTGGCACTATTGTTGCACTTATTTTGTTGAAAAACATTGTATTTTTGCATATAATGCCTAAACATATCGTTATAATGCCTATCGTTTTGTTGGCATTTGGCAAAAGTGATGCCAAAAGTGATAGATTGTATGCAAACAGATATAACATTGCAAATCGTTTTTACTCCACAGCAGCACAACTATCACTGGTATAGAACAGTTAGCACTGTTAGCACAGTTATGCTGCTATGGCTCGCGGCACCAATTTTTTAAAGTTTTCTTCTCTTTTTGAATGCCAACCAACCCTTACATAACACATATCACTAGCGATGATATTCACTATTCAAATGTGATTCGCAAATAAGTGAAACCCTTTTAACCGAAAGCATCAGTAAAATAGTAAAAAAGGTTTTCAATTATTATTACATATGATATAAGAGTTAAAGAAAAAAAAGGAGAAAAATGTTTAAAAGCCTTCAGAAGAGTAGAAAAAATGATTTTAAATAAAAATTTATGCATCGAATAGAGTGAGAGAAAAAATAAGTGAAAGTCAGCCGACAATCGGCGCTAACTATAAGTGCAAAACAGATAACAGCTCTGACCTACAAAATAGACGACAAATACTCATTGCGTTAATTACAATATTGGCTTTCCATCACTGCCGGTGCGATTCTCATATACAGCACAGCACACATCACACACACACACATGCAATGCTATACTATCTATAGATTACTCAAAACTAATACTAATTTTCTAATAATTTTTTGTTTCTCATTATTATTAAATCGCGTCAATTAAAAGTCATAACTATTCCATAACTGACTGTTCCGTTCATTCGAGTGCAGGAATACAGTGCAGCGCAGAGTACTGGCGAACGTGTACTCCGGGTTTGGATTATTAATTGTATTACAGAATCGAGAGCTCAAGTGATAGTTGAAGTGAGAGCCAGAAGAGCCAAAAGTGCCGCAGAATTAGCATATCATTGACTGAACGCAGACTTGAATACAGATTTATTTGAATCAATCAATGACACCAAACGACTATTTATTGCTAACTGTGCTAATAGTGTTCTATCTGTATGTGTGCGCTCACAGTACAGACAATATTAAATAATAAGTTATATTCGTTTGAATGCAACGAAATTATACGAAAATAATGTTAATTCAAATGAAATACAATATTATATTGTATTGTATTATCGCTAAAAATATATGGCTTTTAATATATTCGAAAGAAATTTCGTTTTCAGCTCTCATTTGAATGCCTTTAATATCAGTAAAAACTAATAAATTACTGAATAGTATTGATAATACAAATGAATACAATTATTATTATTATTAAATACTCGACTCATATATAATCTATAGTATAGCATAGACTGGACTGAATATAAGCGAATGCATTGACTGTATTGTAGAGAATAGACAGCACTGTATGTAAGCAATGATACAATACCTGAATGTTTGTAATGTTTGTCTCGTCTCTCAATCGCAAGCAATGAACGCATTGATCGCATGTCTGCCAAACGAATACCTGATTCTCACAGAAGTGAATCAAATTCTTCGACTCAGACCTAACTGTGCTTCCAATCGATTCCTTCAATCTTCTCATGTAATCAATCATTTCGTCTGTGAATACGAAACCAAATAAAAGAGTTATTAAAACAAAAACAAAACATTAAAAAAATAGTAAAAAAAACAATTATTTAAATTAAAAATTAAGACAAAAAGAGCAGAAAAATAATGGATTGCTTTGTATTGTATTGTATATAAAGATAACCAAAAAAATGAGAAAATAATTATAATATCGAGTAATATATCATTTGCTATAAAACATAATACACTCTAATATACTGTATATTAAAACATAAAAATGATTTTAACGTTAAATACAGAAATAATTTATTAAAAATGCAAATAAAGTCACGTTTTCTTTGACTAAAAAAATAGACAATAATTACCGCCAAATGTGTCGTTCGGTTCCATCACTTGCACTGAACGCCACTCTTTTGGACTCATTTTCGACATTTCTATTACCAATTGATTACTATATGTTTGGACCAAACGTTTGTTGACTGCAATCAATCGATTCAATCGATTCAATCGATTCACTGCTGCTTTCAATGCAATAAATATTAATTGTGTTTAGGTTTGAAAATCGTATGAAAAGAGTTGTTTATATTTTGTTTTGACTTTGAATTCAATACACGAGTAATGAATGGATTCGACCGAAAGATGTCACTGAATGGGACACCGATTGCAGAACATGTGATCGCAGTTACACTTCTGGTCAGCTTTTTGTAGACAATCGTCGTTTCTATATATGATTGCGAATCCACACAAATATATTGAAATACTGTTTCTATTCCTCACAAATTGTGCCCAACTCTCACCCTTTGCTCACAAACAACGTTACACTTTTGGGCGTAGAGTTCAGACAGAGTTTGAAATAAATTCAATTAATTTCCGGTAATTAATAAATGCAGTCATTATTCAGTCATTCAATCAATACTAATGTGCTATTGAATCAAATAAATCATATGAATCAACAATAATGATGAAAACATATTTGATCATGCTCAACCATCAATAAGCTCTATTATCTAAATTATGCGCTGTAAGGAAAATTCAGATTTTCATTGTATTATTAATTCTTTAACTAAATAGCGATTATTTGCATAATATTTCATTAATTACTTATAAATATCGATTATTTAATAAATTAACAAGGTATTCTTCGATATTCGAATAGAAATTTTCTAAACAAACAATAGATTCAACAAGCTTTTAATAGGAACTAGTATCTTTTTAAAAAGTTTAACTACACTTAAATATGATAACGAAAATTACAAATTAATTAAAGTTTATTAAAATTATTAATTTTTTAGTGAAAATGAGAATAATTTGATTGAATAGAGTTGAAGCTGAGCTGCGATTCTGGGGTTCGGATCGTGTGATCAGTGGTAACTGTATTCAGTAATGTTCGGATGTGTTTGTGGGCTGTATTACCACAGATGAAGTCATGCGCCGAACGCATGCATTCAGTGGTGAAGCGAAAGATTGGCATTTTTGCATTGGTTTGGGCGAAATGGCTGATCCCAATGTGCAGTTGATAATTCATTTCTGGAAGAGTTTCGATTTGGCCCGACTTCAGGTAAGACACATTTCATGCATTTGTCATTACTCTCGTAGTGTTTAGCACTCGTATGCAAAACAGATTCAATTTTAGCCACTTTTGAAAATCGCGCCAATTCTTGATATACTATTAAACTAAACATTTTCTAAACCGTTATAAAGAATATAAAGAATAAGTTGTTTTAACTCTAAATCGTATATATATTTCATATGATATTAGAGTAAAAGAGAGAATACTTTTTGGTTGTGTTTATCCGAAACATAAAATGATTATTTGCTTTAAACTAAAATCTATTGATAGCATCGATTCGGGATCGATAGCACAGATAGCATAGAGAGAGTGAATAGCGTAATAGCATAGCGTTTATATGGCATACGAACTGCAATTCGCAATATATAATACAATTGCTATTTATTCTAATACTTCTAATACAATACAATGTATGCACTCTTACAGTGCATTCACTGATCGACTCACTTATTATATGAACGGCTAATGAAATCTGCTTTCAATAGCAGTTCAATAGAGTATTGCTCAGAAAAAAGCGATGCAAAGCAAAAGTTTTGGTGAGCCGTCACTCATGGGCTCTATTTTTATTACAGTTCCCCTCAAAGCTCAATATATTTATAAATGTGTACACAAACAGTGTGATAGAGAGCGCATACAAAACAATGTTTATGTATTATTTTATACGCCTAACCGAATCTTTCAATGCCATAAGTAATGCAACAAATTTTTTATCGCCAATTCCTTCTCTACACTACTCTTCTCTACTGAACTCTTCATTCAAAACCATTCTATCACTTCTTTTAGCACTCAATCCAACGCCAAAACTGTTGTTTTTTGTGCGATCTTTGCATCACTGAAGCAAAGCATGCTTTCAGTCGTTGGCATTTCAAGTCATAGCTCTCTCCCATTCTCTCTCTCATTCCTATCAACTGCTATGTGCTATGTGTTGACTCTAATACCACTCTATCTAACAAACAACGAAAAAACTTGCTGTTAAGTCAACTTACGATTAAGGCATTACTTTATTCTCTGTTCTTATCATCGCTGAACCAAATACTGACCAAAAACCTAATTCTTATTATTGATATCGAGTAAAATTCGGTGAAAAATATTATCAAATATTTTTATTCTTATAGAGTATATACTTATTGTTTGCTTTTATGTTAAAAAAGAAGACCATTTGCTTGTGTGCGAAGAATAAACTGTTTTTCTTCTTCACTGTATATACCAGTATTGGTAGCAACAAATAGGAGAGAGTTTGTCGAACGCCTTAAGCTTTTATTTACATCAAAGTATTTTAGTTTATATTCCAGCTATAAGTGATCGAAAAAATGTTGACAATAATAAATAATATAAAATTTAGATTTTATTTATTTAAAAACCATCTATGCAAGTTTCTCTCTACAGACTTGGGGGCAATTTTTCAATCAATTATGCTTTTGGTTTAGTTAAATAAATACGAGTTAAACAAATAAAATGTTTTTTATATGTTTTTATCTGCTTTTCTCTCTTCTCTAAAGAATGATTTGATTTGAGTTAATAACCATAAAAGCATCAAAACAAGCGATTGTGTACTCTTGTGCAGCCGACTGTCCGTTTGCGCTGTAAGGGATCAGAAAATTTAAGATTATTGCAGCACTAGTTGAGAGATCACAAACTGATATATACATTGAGTCTTATCAAAGCTTAGGCCACTTTCGGCTCTCATCTCAGTTGTCTTGTATTGTCTACTCTTATTACAGCCAATTGAGTCGTGTATGGAGTCGTCTTGTGCTAACTCACAGCCACTTTTCTCACTTGTTTTCATTCTATTGTCTTTGGATACCCGTCTCCTCTCATTCCTCTTCACTCCATTCCTCTGTGCTCTGCCTGTGCTCTCTCTCTCTCTCTCCCTCATCCTCTCCCCATCCATGCCTTGTTCGATCTGATCTAACCTTTTTTGTTGGTCTCATGTAATCTGGATTCCAAAATATAAGCCTAACATAACATTAGTAGTGATTGATTTGGCGATTGATGTGATGAGAATCAGTAGAGATAGTCTTGTGTTTGCAGTAAATGCCAAATGTTAGACATCATTGCTCTTTGTGTCACATTCTTATGTGTTGTGTGCGCTGTATGTGTGCTGTGAACACAAATCTCTTTTCAATAAACTCTTTTTCCAATAATATTTCGATGAACTCATTCGGAATTTAATTAAATTTAAAATATATTCATTCAATGTTTTGCAACACATTTTTTGCCTCAAATCAAACAAAATTTTTTGTATATATTTTTTGGAATCAATTTTCTTCTGAACGTCTTATACGTAGAGAATATTTCGTGCTTTGTATTAGAAAATAATTTTATTTACATATTTGTAGGAATAACTGAATGTTACAAATGTTGAGAACTAAACATACATTTATACATATTATACACAGTATTAGAAAATGTTTGTATAAATATAAACACTATTCGTACGAATAATATAAATGCATAATATTTTTTGTATAACTATTTTAAACTTTTTATTCGCCAAATCAATTGAATAAGATTTTTACGAAAGCAGAACATTATATGTGTTTTTGTGCAGAAAATATATGAAAATTTGTCGCCCGCTGTGTGTTGTGCTGAGCTATTGGTGCACTAGAGATAGAGATAAGTTTTCTATCATTATTTGAACATCATTTGAAAATGTATTCAAAAATTTCCATCTGATCGGCAATACTTTGTGGAGTATTTTTCATCTCTATTGTGATTTATCAAAATGAATGAACAGATCTCTTGCTTTTAGTGTTAGTATTGGTTGCAAAATATTCGCATTTATTGCATCCATACAACCATACAGTCCTCTGTTATATAATATATCTATAAGAGAGCATAATATTGTGTTAAAGCAATACACAAATAGTGAAGTTTTATGTGTTATATGTGTTGAGTACATATCAGAGGCATATTATTGCTGTTCGTATTCGTATTCGTATTCGTAGGCAATATCTCGATATTCATTCATTTTCTCGGCATTCAGTTAGAGCTGAGTTGAGTATCATATAAAGTGAAATATACCCTTATTCAGTGTTATGCCCCGTTATGTCTATGAATGCCTGTGCCTGCCTTTGCCTCTGGTATTGATTTGCGAAGTCGTGCCTTTTGTGTTTCTTGCTCTGCACGGTATGCATATTAAAAAGTATTGATTTTTCCAGATATTAGTAATTTTACTCTATTTCTGCTGTATTTGCTCATAGCATAGCACAGGCAGAACAGCATCGCAGGCAGAGCACAGCATCGCATATACAGTATGAGTGCACAATACAGAGTATAACTTAGTTTTGCCTTTGCTTTGCTTTGCTTTGCTATTCGTATCCCCTTTTGCTCCCAAAAACATTAAATGAAAATTTTTGCCTTTCCCCACACAATACGCTTTTCATAAGTTTTAGTCTTAATTCTGCGCAATACTCAGTCAGAACATCCATTCGGTTAAACTTTTAGACACATTCTTGTATTAGAGACAACTTAAGAGTAAAATCTAAACCCAAAATCTCTTCGTTTTTTCTCTTCTTTGTGTTAAATGTGCTGCAAATCTTTCGCTAAGAATCAGCCAATATATGTGTGCACTCTATGTGTGTTATTGTTATAATAATAAACATTTTTATTTCTCATCATAACTATACTGTACTCTACTTTCTATACACTATTCTTATAGTGGAAATTCTTTGCTCCCTTTCCTCACTCATTGCTAGCACTCATTCTTAGTTATGATTCGAGTCGAGTATTATTCTTAACACTCCTTTTATTCAATATTTTTTTCCACTGAAAACTATATCTGAAAACTTGGTACAGTTAGTCAGTATTTATTTATTTATTCATTTTTGTTACTTTCAATACAATAAATATATATAAAATAAATTTTCTTTTTTCTCATATATTCAATAAAGAGTAACAAATTTTTATTTTGTTCAGTTTTAGTGCTGTATTATATGATATAAACACCAAAAATAAGTTATGGCATTAGAATAGTAACAAAAATGTTTGTGCATTAATAGAATATTCGTATAATTCTATCACAAAATAATATAATATATGGCTATAGCTATAGCTCTCTATATGACTAACATAACTAAATTGCAATATTTCTAATTAACTCGCAATACGTCTACAAAATGCGTGCAATAAATACTCGACAAACTTACACAAAAATTTTTAACTCACTAATGGATTTTCATTACAAAGTGGTAAAAGTTATTACGATTTTCGCAATAAAGTTATATATTTTTTGTGTCAAAAAAGGACTTTTAATATACATTAAAAGCTTGTTCTGTAAACCCCCAGAAATTGTTGTCAGAGTCTGCGGTAGGAATCGCATGAATACATATATTTATTTAGTATGCATTCAAAGAAGTTGTGTTCAAAAAAAGTATTCTGTTTTCAGTTCAGTTCAGTTCTCAGAGTCATATATATATTTTATTATATGAAAAGTATAGATACTCTTAGTTAAGTCGAGTATAATCTTCATCAACACTATTGTAGAGATGGTTGCGCTCACTCACTACACACTACAGACTACACACACTACACACTGCACTCACTATCGCTTTTCTCCAAAACGAGAAAAATGTTTAGATATTCTCTCTTTTAATGTATTCAAATGAATTTTTCTGTATTGATCCGAATATTAAATTTGTTTGAGAATAATGTTTTAGTGACGTAGTCTTCAAAAGGCATCAATTCTACAGATAGTGTACATCACATCAGAGCAGATAGTGTTCGCCAATGAATTCATTTGAGACTTTACACACATCTCTCATACGACGACTACTCAATGCTTTTGTGCCGAAGAGAGTGATAGAGAGATTCAAAGGAGAGAAAGAATTTTTAGAGAACCAAATACTCAACTGCTCTGTATATACAGTATTATAACTTACATATTCTCTATATAAGGCAATCAACAATAAAAATAGTATTTTTAATCTTAAAAACTTCTATTGATATATAAAAATACGATTTATTTTCTCTTAGAACTTGTTTTTCGCACAACTCATTTGAATACTGATCATAAAGAGAAAGTTACGCCACTCTCGGCCCCACCGAAGTATATGGAGTAGTATTTTAAATACAAAAAAAAATAAAAACAAAAAAACGGGATAGAAATGGAAATGAAGTTTCTCTCTCTGCCTCTCCGACTGGTTGTCTGGATAGATGATGGCTTTGTTTGTGATCATTGGATGCATTTTCATAGTCTTCTTCTTCTTATGCTAATTAGTTGCACTGTTTTTTTGTTGTATGCTCTCTACCATAAGGGAGGAAAATGGAGAGAAATAATGGCAGCCATACATACAAAGGCTTAAAGTTAATAGTAATTGGTTGCCAGTGTCGGTGCCGGTGCCTGAGTGGCAATATTGCCAGTAATTATATTTGGGTTTCTATTCATTTTCTCATCCAAAACACACATACAATAGAAGTTAATATAAATTTATGTTTTAATATTAATATTAAGATATTTTGCTAACAAATGCAAATGATTTGCGATTGAAAACAAAAGCGATGCCAAACGTATACACATATTAGGGAAGAAAAAAAACTTTTAGTGTCGAAGAGTTTTTTTTCTTAATAATATAATGATGTTCTGTATAAATATGAAAAAGGAACTAAATTATTGCATCTGAGATAATAAATATAATAAGTATTTTTTACATATAGTTAGGCTGACTGTGTGTACATCACAGGGGAAGCCATACAACAGTATATTTATATAACTTAAAGCCGAATATTATTAATATATTTTTTTCTTTCCTTTTTCTCTACAAAAAGAGGGAAAGAATTTTTTGTCTTGTTTTCAAAAATGAGTTAATTACGAATATATATACAGAGAAAAAATTATTCTTCTGATCACACAAAGACGTGGGTGTGATTAGCACTTACAACATAGATATGAGCTTTCAATCTCAAGCCCTTTAAAGCAGACAAACATCCATTAGATTGAGGACAACGCATAAGAATTGTAAATCAGATCTAATTCTTTCCATCAATTTTACTGATATTTCTTTGAAGATATTGGCCCTTCATATGGTTCACTGACTTTCTTATATATGTCTGTATAATTTAGAGTGTATGCCTGTGCGCACCCGACTCTTCAGTTTTAATAACTTATTCGGTAGTTCTCTTTGTTTCTCTCATTCTGTAGATATTCCTTAAGTTTTTTATCAACACATTTATCGATAACAAAAATATAGCACAAAATCTAATGCAATGAAAGACATTTCCACTGAGAAAACCGAGAGATGTTTTATATATTGACAATCATAGATCAGGTGCTTTATTACAATATAAGGTTAGGCTCTCATGTATTTCTTGCTTACAATTTCATCTCTCTCTCTCTCTCTCTCTCTCTCTCTCTCTCTCTCACTCCCACTCTCTCTCTCTCTCACTC
>JAQIWA010000712.1:0-26259 GCA_034693305.1 Eueremaeus valkanovi
TAATTAATTATTATTAATATATTCAATACCCGGATGATTAGGAGGCGCCCAGACTTTTCATCAACAATATTATCCTTCGCTTTCATCGGACCCTTGAACTAGAAGAGGATGAAATCAAAACCATTGTCTGCCGATACCCGCCCCCGCTGGCACCCCCACCTCCGAGCATAGCGGCGCCAATGTAAGTGACGCTTATCTTGATTTACAAAATTATTTTTTATTTAACATATATTTAAAGCTATTTTAATCTCTTTATACGAATTGGAAAAAACATTTTTCTTTTTATTAGAAAATGAAAAATAATTTTTATTTTATATTTTATTTTTCATTATTTATTACTATTATTTAAATTCAAACATTTGTGTCAATGCTATTAATCGATTGATAAGAGAAGAGAATGTTTTTCCCCCCAAATAATTGCAGAAAAATATTATAAAAAGAAATATTTCTAATGAATAAGAATATAATGAATAACAACAGAAAATAACTATTTTTTCTTCTGTTAAGTATATATTTTCCGATAGATTATTGATTTTTATTATTACTTTACATTCGAATGGCCTCTAAATACAGGCAAAACTTTTTTTTATTACTATTAGTTTTGTTAATCATTCTTATAATCCCTTTTGAAAAAATTCAATTAACTCTTTTCCTTCTCATTTGATTGTTCAGTTAAGTTAATGGGATGCCCAGGGATGAAAATATTTTGCTAAAAATAACCCACTTAATTTTGAAAGCAATATGATTATATTTTTCAAATAGTTACGTTTGCTAATTATATTTGACCACCATGCTTCTTTTATAAAGTTGCCGCCATTATCCAGCTAATTATGCATGTTGATTACATAAACATCCTAACATCCTGGTCATCCCCAAAGTGAACTCCCATAAACTTTCTCATCGATTCTCTTAGCGATTCTCACACTTAAACTCAAAGCAAAATTCTTTCAGTTCTCTCACTGTTTATGTATTGCAAAGAAGAGTTTGAAAAGTAATAAAAACCGAAGAAAAAGAAATAAATAAGAAAATAGAAACTGAAATAAAAAATATATATTTTTAAGTGAAGTGCATATCATCTAAAAACCTATCCTAACGTAAAATTATATGTTTTTTCCCTTTTGTGTTAACAACAAAATACCGATTATTTGTTTTTTGCGCTCCGAGTAATAGCATCTGTGTATAACATGGATAGCCGGCAACAATCTATAATATACAAGGATGGCCAGGCTTACATTAAACTCCTGGTGATTAGGCGAAAAATAGAATTAGCAAGGAAAATTCAAAATATTATTTGAAAACGCCATCTTTACCCAGTTTCATTTTAAGCCTAAGTTTATTTATCTAGTGAAATTTACCTAGTAGTCTATTATGTTTTGCCTAGTCTATTGGAATCTATTAACTTTTACTGTATTATACTGGTTACTATTTTATCCGCACATCCCTAATAAAGAGATTAGCTCTATGTTCATTAGTGCAAAGTTTATTTAACCCTTTTGCGCATCTCTGGTATATTTTTCAAAATCATTGCAATACATAAAGAATATGAAAAATATATAAACTATTCTAAACTTCAATATAATTTCCATTTTGTAATTGATTTTCTTTCTAATAATAAGATTCACCTTTTTATGTGTGTTTATGCCATTCATTCATATATTCATACCTTTTATTTGAATTGTAAAACAATTTATTTTTTTCCACTTTATCTTCGATACAATAAATATTTTCCGAAATACAAAACCAATTTTCAGAACTTATTTATGGAATGAATGATTAGAAGAAAAAACAAAAATAAAAACTAAACAAAAATTTATACGAATTTTTCAGCCAATATATGGAATAAATTAACGTTAAATGTATGTCAATATTGAGAAATGCAATGAATTTATGGGAAATTTTTTATTATTTTCCTGTGATTTAAGACCGAAAATATCGATGCATTTAATTTGCAAACTAACATAGCAATGGCCAGTAAACTCATAAAATAACATGGAATAAATGAATATAGATACCCAGGGAGAATTTTGAATAATGACCACCCAGGATTATTTCTATACTTGAGGCCTAAGGCGTGCTTTTATAACAACACAATTAATTAGATTATTATTAATTTTAATTTAATATTGTTGTGGCTAACAAAGTGTGGCCATCACTGGCACAGTTAGCAATTTTTTCCTCATCTAATCTGTTCTAAATATTTATTAACACAATTCCCAATATTTTATTCATTCAGTTATGTTATATAAATATTTTTCTTTTCAAACAAACGACTCATGCATTTGAACTTTAAATTATAAGACGAGAAAGTTTTTGGCGAAAAGAAAAATAAAATAAAAGTTTAATACAAAACACAAAACGATTTATATGTTAACGAAAATTATGAATAATAAGAGGAAAAGTTAATTAAGCTCAGGTACAGTAGAGCATAGCCTGGGCTTCTTTTCAATACAGGTTCAGACACAATTCAATATCTGAATTATTCATATATATGAAGCGAACAAATATTTTATTCAGAATATTATTTAAATTTCAATTCAAATCATGAATTTTTCTTAATATTTATTCAGAAAAATAAAGACAAAAAAAATGATAATTAATACGAAAAACAAAATATCGAAAACAAAACCAGAATTTTAATGAAGAAAACAGTTTTCAATATATTTTAATAAATATTTTTATGCAAAACATTTGTCTCCTTATTATACCACAGATTAGAGGCGCCCCCACCGGCTGTGCTGCCCGTACCGGCCAAGCTTTCCGAAGTGGAACTGTTGCTAATCATAAGCGCACTGTTATTCTTAACACTACTGCTGTTAGGCGTAGGAATGGCTTACTATTGCCTGAAGAGGCGCAACATTAAAGTTGTTCGCAAACGTAAACCCCTTTCCTCCGGCCCTCCGTCCGAAATAACCAAGATCAGTTCCTTCGAACCCATACGTATACCACGTGTGGCTGTAAGCACATCCAGTTCCGAGGCATTAGTGTCGTCAGACTACCCGTCCTCATCGGAAGAGCGGTCAGTGGTTAGTGAGACGTCAACCATACGGCGCGATCATTACAAGTATGAGAATCAGGCGTATGTGCCGGAGCCGTACCCTATGGACATTGAGAGGGAAGAGTCAGTGCAATCGATGCCTGTGCCGGTCATAGTCAAACCCAATATAACCAAGCTGGATTTGGTGACCACAATACGGGAGACACAGCACCTGACGGACACAGATGTGTACAACACTAAGCACTTGAAGACAACTACAAAACTATATAAGAAATTACCTCCAGTTCTGCGGCCACGACAGCCCGCGTCCATTCCCGACAACGACGACTGGTCTCACTCCGAGGTAGAGGAAGTGCCTGTGAAGCGCCCATACGTCCCGCCCCCACAACTGACCACATCTAATGTTGACGACTATTACGTGAATACTGAACGCACAACAGATATAGACGAAGACATTACAAGACATCGACGAACAACGTATCCGAAGCCGAAGCTAACGACACAAACAACGGATGACTATTACGTGAGTCCGAGTGAGACGAAGGACACGACTGTAGACACGACTACCTATAAGACAAACATCTATTTGAGCCCTAAATTGTCGACACAAACACTCGACGACTACTACCGGACGGACAGAGAGACGACTGATATAACGGAAGACACGACAGTCAGAAAAGCACAGACACTGCCGACGCCCATAGGCCCCCGGGTGACCGACCAGACAGAAGAGGACACTTTTGTCGACTTAAGAGAGACGACAGAAATAACGGACGACACGTCTACTCGAAAGTTAGTCCAATACCCGAAGCCTAAGATCGTTGTCCACAACATTGACGACACATTCATCACTAATATATCCGAAACCGAAATCACTGAACAACTAGTAAGTGTCGATAAGTCAGCCCCACCTCCGCCTCCACAGCCGGCGCCGCCTCCGCGCCCGAAACGAATTACTACTACACAGGACTGGGACGTCCAGATCCGTAAATATCTGGTCGGACCGACAGAGGAATTGCCCGAAACCAAGACAACAGACACAACATATGACACCCGAACGACCCGAACCGCCGATACGTACGATAAGTATACCAGCGATCGGGCGGTCGACACAACGAGCTTCGATCAGACGGCCAGCACTTCATACCAATATACAAGTGCGCGCACAAGTAGGCCACCAAAGTTTGATGTGATAATCCGTGTGATAGATAACCCGCCGCCGGATGTGGAGGGCGTCGAGCGGTTGACACCGGATGTCAAACAGAAGTTCCGAACTGTTATAACCACTGATGAAGTGTTCAGAACATTGATCATCGAATCGACGACAATAGAAGAGTACACTTACATCAGCCGTGATATCAGGTATGAGCGCCTGTTCGAGCCGCCCACCTGGGTCACCATCATCAGGATACTTACACTGCCTGAAGTACAGGAGGCGCCCTTCAGACCCGACTCACCTGATTATGATACCAGACCTCCGACAACGACACGATATAAGCGCAAGAGTTCTTTGCCATCGCTTAGTGGCGAACACCTGCCATATGTGCCGTACGGACGGCCCGATAGTATCAGGTATTTAATTGAAGGCATTTTTAAAAATAATGAAATAATTGTAAAACAATTTCAAACAAATATGATCTTTAGGTCGAGGGGAACGTCAAGGTCGGGCTCCATATTCGATGTCCGATCCCTGACCGAAGAGGACGTGACATTTGCCCGGTCAGAGTCGATACGTTATCCGCCTTATATGACTCGACCAACGCCTGGATATCCACTGCGAATGTCCAGATATCTCGAAGATGTGCCAATCCATAGGAGCCCAACCCCTGTCAGCCCCTATATATCGAGGACAACACACATATCTGAGTTTGTTGTGCCTCCAGAGCGACCCTATTCGCCAGATCTGGACGCGCTTAGTCTGGCTGTTCCTTCCGGCGCCTACTCATCCAGGTCTTACTTATCCAGTTACGGCCGGTCAGCAGCCTATGGCCGGTTAGCACAGATAAGGCGAACACTGGACAGAACGTCTAGTGTAGGCGAAAAAGAAGAGACAAAGTCTACGACAGAAAAAGATGTTTACGATTGGAATCGCTATTAAAGTCATTCAAAGAATTAATAATTATTTTTTCAATCATTTTCTTTGATTTCATTCACTATTTTCTGTTAATTTAATAATACTTTTTGTGACAACTTTTGATACGATTTTTAGATTAATTTTTTCCTATTTATTACTAATTTTTTTTCCTTAACTCAAGAATTGAAAACAGAATTAATTTTTTTTTTGCTTATAGTCAACAGAATTAGAGAATTCTTAATATTTTTTTTTGTTTTGTATGAGATTCTGATGATTGCAATGAATAATATTTAATATTATTTTTTTTTAGTTTTTAATTGCAATTAATTTTGTTTTGTGTAAACTTTTTTTCACGTATTCTATAGGTTTTGATTCGTCTGTAAACAGAATGTAAAAGAAAATCTAATATTCATTAATACAATAGGAATAACAAAACGAATGCAATATTTACTGTCAATTAATTTGGTCTATAATTTCATTTAAATAATAATAATTATTATTTTTGTATTTATTTTAGAATATATTTTATATTATAATTATATATAAATTTTATTTTCTAATGGAGTTTATTATTAACATTAAATGTAAATATATTTTGAATAATATTTTTTTTGTTAAAAACGTTTTTTTATATATTCATTAAGAAAATAATTTTTATATATTTTAATAAAATTCTCATTTCTTTTATATAACACATATTAACATAGATTAAAAGGACATTTTTGATACAAAGCATTTGAACAGGCAGCTATTTTTTTTTGTTCAACCAAGTTAAAATGGTAGTGATGCTTTAATTAAATGTGCAAGATTATTATTCATATCTTTCATATAATTGTAAATTGATTTTTGAAATAAAATAGATTTTTAACCGAAGAATGTGTTCTTAAATCTAATCCAACTCCTTTTGAACAATAAATATAACCTGTCTCACCGCTGGATTAGCACAGGTACTTTTTATTTTGAGAAACATTGGGATATGATACTATACCATGACCATGATATTGATAACTGTATAAGTAGCATAAGCAGGCAAAAATTATGGTAACATAAGATATACTGACGTAATTAGCGGGCTATGTATGAATTAGCATGGTGAGTTATTGATAATAAGAAAGCAACAAGATTGTAATAATAGCAAGGTTGTTTTTGATCAATAAATTTTTATTTTTAATTAAATAAATTCGAATTTATAGTGCAATACATTATTTTATACAAATTTCTTAAATAATAATAATTTAGTCCAAAAAATATTTGAAATTTATTCAACAATTATATTGAAAAACGAGTATTAAGTTTAGAATGTAATGAATAAATGTTATGAAATTAAATTTAAAGAGGTGTCTTTTTCAATTTTCTGTATTAGTTTGGGTAAAGCAACTATCTTGATAATTTTTCAAAATAATATTTAATTACAATGCAGTCACGGCGCTTGTCCATTGTTATGGATGAATCAAGATTATACTGATTGGTTGGTCACTTGATTAATAGATTCATTATTTTATATAAAATAAAATTTGATCCGGTTCTCAAATAAATTATTCAATATACAAAATGGCCATGTTTGAATATAGATCATAGAATATTCAGATTAACAAACACTGTTATGATTTATATTTAAGCTTAAAATTGACCTTTCTCCTAATAAACCTATCTTATATTGCTTAACATCATGAACTTGGTCAATACATAAATTATAAACAATGTTTTGATTGGTAAGTGAAGGGTCAATAAAAGTGGTCATTTTTCCAATGAAACGGTCAATATTTAGATAAATGCCTTAACCAAGCTTGATATTTAATTGAAAAAGTTTATTCAAAGTTATGCTAAAATTAAGGTAAATTAACCCAGGCTTAATTGAAATGAATTTTTTGAAATTATTAATAATAATAATAATCAGTACAAACACTTGGCATTCATTATGCCTTAACTTCGACAGCATTTTTGTCAAAAGTTTTCCCATTTTTATTAAATACTGTATTAATTGAGTATAAGATAGTGTTTAGGAAACGGACTGTAAAGTCATTTCCTAATAAAATGGCTCAAGAAGTCGATTGGCAGCGGGAATATGATGGTTGAGTTCTTCTCCGCCGATATAGTGTTCAGGGTTTGTAAATATCTTAATTGGAGTGCAGCCGGACTTTGAGCTATGACTTCGGCCGCCTCTTTCAGAGCGCGGGCAGACTTTTGTTCGCCTTCGGCCGCAATTACCTAATTATAGGCCGAGTGTTGGAGTGAAGACAGAATACATGAATAGAATTGTTTAGAGAAAGTATAACTTATTTAAAAAACAGAGATGTGCAAGGTATAAACCAGGGCAAAATTAAAGCGACTTTATTTATTATCCCAATTAATATCAATAAATTACGTCAAATATTTCTCTCTATAGTCTACTGTAAGTCTGTCTAACAAAAAGCATCCTGGTCAAAATCTCCTAGATTAATTAGGGACTAGAATATATTTAAGATAAATTTTTGCATCCTTGCACATCTTTGCTTTAAAATGATATAATCAAGTTATTAGTAGAGGCGCTGCAATGCCATACCTTAGCCCGGGCCTCTCGGGCGGCCTCTGCCTCTGCAGCCATAGCACGTTGCAATTGGACAGGTAGGCGAACGTCTTTACTATAATTTTATTTTGATATACAATTGGAACAGAAATGTAAAGAAAAAGAAAATAAGAGAATATATTAGTGTTAGTCATATAATAGTGTTGTCATTATTATTGTTATTTATTATCGATAATTGTAACCAATCTTTTCCCAAACGAATAGCATTTAGTCTGAAATAACTTTTTTATGTTAATTATGTTAATAGCGAAGCATTTGCTAATGTTTGCGCATATAATATCAAGGTTAGTGTTTTTGAAGCATAGTTTGGGTGCTTTATTAACAATAGACATATATTTTTATAGGTTAGCTATAAATAGAGGCAAATATTGGTTTAATAGCTTTTTATAAAAGTCCTTGGTGCTTATGTGTACATAATCGAACTTGTTTTTATCAATCAATAGCACTGCTTATTTATTTTAATAATGTAGCATGCTCAACCTTTTAACTGTTCCTTCAATATAGACCAGTTAAGAAGGTTAACCCTGTTTTTGTACTGGAAAAAGTTAACCTTCAGTCAAATAGAATTAACATGATAATTTTAAAAGCAACTGTAGCTGCATGCAGTGATTTTTAGTTTGGCAAGGTGTTTTATCAAGGTAAAAATATTAATTATATTTTTATATATTCGCAAATATAGCTAAACATTAAGAATAAATAAAAAAATTTTGACATTACTTTATTGCGGTTACTGGTGACCATGCTACTGTACATGCTATTTCTTTTAAATTTTGTGCTCACTCACATTTCTGTTCTCTCTACTTTTATTCCCCAGGCATCGGTCACTTCGTCCAATATTTTCTATATTTGGGAAAAGAGAGGATTTAATATAAAAAGTTGTGTTAACTCACATTTCCACTCGTTCCACTTTAATACCCCAGGCACCTGTACATTCATCGAGGACAGTCTATATATAAAGGTTTTATGGGTAGAAAAACATTTATCGGGATTAAAAATAATATTGTTTCCAAAATGAGATTCTCTATGCATGTTTACATTTAGCTTGGTGACTCTGCTCGGTTAGTGAACGGGTTTTAGCCTAGTTATATATGAAACTAGTTTACTTTTGAATTAAATACTAAATAAATGTTCCTGCTTATTTTCCCTGATCTTACTATACTATCTTGCTAAGTTGAAATTGATTATGAAACAATAATTGAACATGGTAATATCTAATTAAATCATTTTTAGCTCAGTTTAATTTATTTTTATTTTATAAATAATTATAATATTCTATAAGTTCTCTAAACTATTCCATTGATAATAAATATGTTGTTGTTTAGAAATTGATATAAAACTATCCTATGTTAATTCTAGAGTCACCAAGTTACCTGTGCGCATACACGTGTGCAGAAACTAAAATTCTATCAAAATATAATACGAAAAAATCTATAAATTTCTAATAAGAATCCAAAAAAAAAAATATTTTTACAAAAAATAAAATTCATTTTCAATACAAAAGAAATAAATTCAAAAAATAGGCTATAAATCAAATAAACGCAACAGAAATCGGCATTCAATTCACACACATTTCAAACCGAGTACACTATTATACAGATAACTATCCAATGCATTAATTATAATATTCCCAATAAAATGATTGATTGTGTGGTTCTATAGAGAGGTTTTTCACATACAGTGCCGTTAATACACAGTTGTATTCAACAGTATATTAAGAGATAATAAATGAATTGCTTTTTAATAATACCTGCATTGAGTTGGATATGGACTCCCTGTCCGACAGTATTTCATGCAAGTTATGAGTGCCCAACATATTCCTCAGAGTGGTCTGGGCTAACAGCCGGGTCGAGTGGTGGGCGTTCTCTACATTAGCTACGGATACGGTCGCGTTGTGGACCCGGTAGTAGACAACTGCGTCCACAGACACAGTTACCGAGTCTTTGGTCAGCACCTCCTGTGGCGGCACATCGAATGTCAGTGTTCTTAAGTCCACTTTTGTATAGTGTTCGATACAGGGCAGTATGAAGAATATTCCTGGTCCTTTGGCCCCTCCGTGTAGTAAACGACCCTGGGGTGATTATTACCAATGTTATAGTTCAATACTTGTAGAGATTTACCCATATTTTCGTGATTATAAGCCGCGGTTTATTTGGGAAACATTTGTGTCCGGCTTATACATAGGTGTACGGCCTGTACACTGGGTGCGGCTTATAATCGCAAAATAGCTTGATATGTTTTTATCTATACCAGTCTGAATATGACCGCCCGTTCGTATTCCTGGACAACTTTGATACAAAAAAATAAGGAGAACGGAAAGGTACATGCGGCCACTGCCAATGATAACAGGGTCAATATAGCACCACATATGCCCTGACCGCTATCTGTTGAGTCGCTGCCTATAAAATAGAAATTAGTTTTTAGTCAATAATTATTTGAGAAATGGTTTTAGTTTTAGGCGTTTATTAGAGAATTGTTTTGTGTATTTTATTCAGATGGCCTTGATCATATTTGGTCGTAATGGTGCGCACCTCCAAAAACGCTATTTTGCTTTTGCATTATTTTGACGTCTGATATGGTGGCTCTCCTCAGATCACCTTTGGTCAATTTATATTTATAGTGAAAGTTCGGTTGAGTAGAGAAAGAGTATATAGTTTTCGATTACTTAAAGAGTATTTTCAATTATTTTTCTAATATTAGACTAAAAATAAACTAAATTTTAATTATGTTTAGACTAATACTGATGAACATTAACCATGGCCATATATTGTGCCATTTACTATGTAATCCAACTAAGCAAGGTGTAATAATTTAATCCATTTTAATCCATGTAATCCACAGTCGATTTTCAAAACCATTTATTTGAATAAACAGTTATTTGTTTGGAATATCCGTTATATTCCTCTATAAAAGTTTGCAAGTTTGAAGTGCATGGATCACATTGAAAAATAATCAAGTTAATTAATTTAAACACACGTTCAGCCGACAAATATTTGCACAACAGTTCCGATCAATTAATTGACCTTTACATCATTGAAATTATAAGAATACTTAATATTCTTTATGTTGTTATAAGTTTTGTATCATTAAAATAAACTGGCATTATATCGCTTAATGAGCAAGATACAAATATGGAATATTTTTTTTCAATTTGATATTTTATAGTATACTGAATACCAGTCGGTATCCGAGCACTAGATATGATATCTCATATCAAACTGTTTTTGAATATATATTTATGTTTTTAATAAAAGACTTGTTTTTATTGATATTTACGCAACCGTTTCAGAGGGAGTGTTCATATCATGGATATTCTGTGCAAGAATATTATTTCAATCATTCTTTTCATATTATTCTATATATGACAAAGAATGAAAAAAATAAGTCAATAATAAAATTATATTTCTTTAGCAATAATTATATGAAATTTCACATAAGATGTGACTAAAAGTCGATATAAATTATGTTTTAATGATTTACAATAATATTCTTATTGTCTGTAATTATCCCAATAATTAGTGAATAAAAGAAAAGTTTTATATAAAGTACTCAATAAATTGTGATCAAGGTATTACCCTAACAACACGAAAATTAGCTATAGATAAAAATTCACATTTGTGTGTGAACAATTTGAACTAGCTGATTAGTAAAGTGCGATAAAGGGGGTCTAAATGAGATATTACTCGTCTTTAAGATAACTCAATAACAAAATGTAATTAACTTAAACTTATAGTCCCATACGTGCAATAAACATATAAACCTGCTCATATCTAATGCTACGTTCTATTTACATGTACCGTAAATTACAGTTAAAAGCGCATCTATAAAAGGCTTGTTTAGCTTGATAGGTTAGGATTATAAAAATTGACTGATGTGTCGAATGAAGCAAGATAACAAAAGGCTAATATAATGAAAAAACATTCCATCTTTGATTAGATATAAAATAGAATGGCACGAACTAAACGGTTCATGGTTTATATAACTCATATTTTAATGATGATAAAATGCAAGGTTGGACAAATTGAGCCGAATGATTTAATTGAAATAAGATAAAATAGTAGTCATAATGACATGTATAGTAATGGTTATGAAAGTATAGATCACATGAAAAATATTAGATAAATGAAAAATTAATGGCATTTCTGTTTACCATTTCTTAATAGGAAATGGATTCATTTTTTAAGGACTAACATGCGCAATCTAAAGTGTGAACGCATTATTCGGCATTATAGGGTATTTGTCATTATTATTGTTTATGTCATTTTGAAAGCAACCAAAAAATAGACATTTCTTCATAAGTTTATAAACAATATTATTATTCGAAAAATTTCTTCATTAAAACTAATTAATGACAAAATAAAATCATTTCTATAATAAAGGAAACGAAAGCATAATTTTGTATTCATTATCCAAAATATTCAAAACTTTTTTTCTATTAAAAACATTTAATTAATTCAAATAAGAATATTCTGAATATACAGATGTATACTGGTAATTGTTTTCTAACTACATTAGTTTACGAAAAGCAACACGTGTTGCTAGGTGAATGACTATTTTGTAGCCTGGCGCTAACCCTAATTACAATCGATTATGTCCTAAAAGTTTTTATAATTGAAAATCGATTTTTACATTATCTTCTCTACGATTGCATTAAAATAATTATAATTTCAAACAAAAAAAATTAAATAATAATAATACTAATGAAAACAAAAATATATTTCTATAAGAAATAAAAAATAAAATGAAAAAAATCAATAAAAATAATAGAGATATAAACACTATTTTCGTCTTCATATACAGGGTATATAAATATTAGGTTTGATTCATGCAATGGATGTCATATTCTCTTAACCTTTTATATATTTCTACTCTATATTCCCATTCATGTCATTCACAACTAAAATAGAAAATAATTAAAAAATAAAATATTTTTTTATCATAAGTTTTAAATAAGAATTGAATACAAAATTATATTCAATGTATGATATAAATGATCATAAGACAGATCAAATATAAATTTCATTATAAGCAAGTTCAAACGAACACTTATCACATGAGTGAATGACATTTACGGCGAGTTGTTATTAACGGTATACGACTGTACTGTATATATGAATTATTTATCAATTAAATGTATACGCATTTCATTTTCTGCTCAATTACACCTAGTACAGTATTAATAATTTAAAGTATAAAGGTACAAAATATATCTCACCTTCAGCAAAATTAATTTTATTATTCATACTATCGTCCTGTTGCGACATATTGGAGCTGTGTATTATGAGCTGGCTTAGATTATGTCAAAGATAATATGAATGTTATTATTGAAGATTAGACTGAATTATGGCATTCAGTACTCATTAAACAAATCTAAAGCGAATGAAAATTTGAATAAATCTTATAATAATATGATTTCTTATTTAAACTTGTTATTAAAGAATATTCGAGCAAGCTCACCGGTTAACCTAGATACACATACACACATGCAATAAACAAGTTAAAATATAAATATAACCGTGCCAACTTATATTAGATTAATAAGACGAGTGACCATGATAGCTTATAAATTATCATAAACTAACATAATTCAGCGCAGGTACTATTTATTTGAGTTTCAAAAACTATACGAGAATTCTTATCTAATTATCAGAATCGCCAAAAATATTTATTTCATAGAAAAATAGCTGAACTTATCCGAGAAAAAGACATCAATAAAAATACAGATATTTTTTTTCTGCGAATTATCTTCAGAATAGTTATAGATTTTTCTTCTAATCATTAATAAAAAAAATAATTTCTTAATGTTATGAATAGTATTGTTCATTGAAGTGAATATAAAACTTTAAATGTCGAGTGCGTGACAAATGATTACCACTAGTGATGACTTCAAACTTAAATTTATTATTTTTCTGCATTCAATAGCATTGAAATAATTCTTTGAAGAATTTTTCAAAGACTATAAAAATTAAAGAAAATATATTTCTTCTGTTTATTACTGCAATAATCAGCGATCGATGAGTTCTAGAAATTCTAACAATTCATTAGTACTACGGAATAAAATTTTGAAACTGAGCAAGGTTGTCTAATTAGTAAGGGTAGCCGAGGATAATCTAATTATAACTATAGATACAATTCATTTAGCGATAGTTTATTGCATTAATTAAATTTAATCTACGTATAAATTATACAATAATTACCATACTCAATCTGTAGCTATCAATTAAGCCTGGTCTCTTTTCCAATTGTGCAATACATAAAAGGCTTTTTATTTTAAAACAACCTGTAATACATTAATCTGAAATATGCTTTAAATTAAAATCGATAATAGAATAGCAAAAAAAAATATGAAAACATAACAAGTCATACGATGTATACATAAACTCATCTTTTTTTTATAATAACATTTGGGTGTTTGCGATGAGATTATAAAAATATTTAATTATATTTCTGGTATAGATACGGAAAAAACCAGAATATTCTGCTATAAACTCAAAATGCAATCAAAGAATAAATAATAAAATATATTCGAAATAAATGAAAAAATAAAAATGAAATTCAATGCAAAAAAATTGAGATATCATTCAGAAAAACAATTATCAAACAAGTGATAGGAAAAGCATAACAAACCTAATGGAACAGTGTTTGTGTGGATTGCAATCAAATAGATATATAACGGAAAAAAATATAGAAAATTCTGTTGCAATCAATAAGAATATTCTTTAACATAACAAACACATAGAGCGCACAAACAGAGAAGCGGTAAATACCTGATACTTAATAGGATTATTCTGATGGATCAGATTTATAATAATCCCAAATATGAATACAAATAACAAAATACTAATCAATTGATAAGATATTTATAGTTCGTATACAATATTTGATTCTTTAAGCAATAAAAAAGACAAAGAATATTAAATTTAGTTTAAACGCCAATCGATTTGACTCTTATCGACGTTAATATATATGACTGTCTGTTCTCTATATTCCTCTACCGATGCTCTATTTTTCTTGGTTCTTGTGCTGTACAGTGAATGTAACCATGACAACTAATATTAGGCAAGGTTTGGGAGGGAACGGCACTCTTGTTCGCTAATTATATTCTTCTATAGAATATTCTCTATTCTGTTGAATATTATTGTTGGAAAACGTCTACACATTTAGGAAAATGAGACAAATCTGATGATTTGCATAATGAAATCGATATCTCATTTCATTTTGATCTTATAGTTTAATAGCCGAGTGCTGGGAGTGGGAGTGGGGAGAGAGAGAGAGAGAGAGAGAGAGAGAGAGAGAGAGAGAGAGACTATTAGCTATTTTTTTAGTTTTTATTTAATAATAAACTGTTTTTAGGCTAAGATTTGCTTCAATTGTTTAATTTTTTTTTCTTATTTAATATTTTAATGCTTTTTATTTGATTTCATATTCATTGAGAATTTTTTTCTGATGTTTATTATAGAGAATACAATTTTAATGGAAAACAAAAATATATTTATTTCTTTTGTTTAAGAATAATAACAGTAATTAAAACTTATTAATCACATGACTATATATTTTGGGCTAAACTATAATATAATCAATATTTTAATAGTTTATTAGACTTATAGAAGAAAATATTCAGAATTATTACTATTTTTTCAAACGAAAAACAATCATTAATTATAAAAATAACATTAAATATAAAAATAGTTTTTTCAATGAAATTTAAATGCTATTAATCTTAGACTTATTTGAGATGCGCTAATAATTGCATAATTACAGGTCATATATATTTAAGATCAAAGTTAAGGAGAGAGATGACATTTAAGCACCCAAATGAACATGTTACCTTTTTGCATATGAAGTATCATAAATATAATCATTATTTTGAATACAATTCACTTTATCCAGAGATGACCAATAAATTCATAGTAAGAAATATGTTTCAAATTTTAAGCGGTAAGGATTTGTGCCAAGCTCAATTGTAACAGAGGCTCTTTTCCTATACAATAGATGCCTTGGTAAGCTTTTTGCAGATTCAAAATTTACCTGACTTGCTCTAAGTATATAGGTTTAGATCTCTACTCCGCATCCCTGGTATTTAGATAAATATTATTGCTTTTCAAATGTCAGACATTATATTATACTTAAGACTTGTATTGGATTTTTGATTATTTTATTTTAAAAATATTGATAACAAAACAATAATAAAGTCTGTAATTGTGGCCATTCCTGAAAAAAAATCTATAAATAGTATCAGAACAACAATTGAATGACAATATATTATTTATTCAAGCTCATCAATTAGGCTGAATTATTTATTACCTTTTGGATAAAAGGCATAAAATATGAGATGAGTTAATATAAAACTAATTTCATTGAAATCATGCGATAAATGAGTAAAACTTTATTATACAGATCACTCTTGAAGTAACAGAATAAACAAGCTAGATGCAATCTTATTTTGCACAGAAAATACTTCTTTATAATAATAATTTGAGCATATTCAATTATTAGCAAGTAAACTTACCATAGATCTCGGTTGACGGTGACTAAAATTAACTTAACCGGATTGAAAATATTTTTCTGATAAATCGTTGCACAAAATGCACTCTATTATCGCACAACAGAACTGCCATTATTTTAGTTCACATTTTATTTTATTAATAATAAAATACTTCAAAAAAAACTTATAATAAGACTCTTGTGTTTCGCAAAATTTTGTACTCATGGGGTGTCCAAGTTATGTGAAGTCAGGGGGTTAGAAGAAGGGGTCAATTAAAGGTCAAGTATAGAAAAATGAGAGAGCAACTTTCAACAGGTTACAAAGCTTATAAGATTTTCAAATCAAATCCAAAATAGCCTTGGTTAGTCTCAGTTCAATTGAAATGTTGACAAAATTAACAAGCAATTGTTTAAAACATCCTTGAACCATTGTCCTGTTCAATTCTTTAAATACTCTTTAAACAATTTAAAATGATTTGGGTTAAAATTTGACCCTAGATTTTTTTCTCACACATATTGTCAAATAACTTAAGACAATATTTTTGGTTAAATCTAATTAAAGTCAACTTTAGTGGCGATTATTCAATAAATTATGTTTTGTATCAATAAAAGTAAATAATATTAAAAAATTTTTGATTTAATAATTATAATAATAATAATAATAATTTTAAAACAGTATATAAAATATAAAAAAAACTATCTTGCTAATTAATAAGGCAGACAATGATAATGTTTAAAAGTATAGATTTAATTATTTTTGTATTGATTTTTAAGCTTAGGTTTCAAATAATCGATATTTAAAAGCTAAAGAATATTCTGCATTCAAACAGAATATTCTTTTTTTAAAAATCAATTTTATATTAAAAATCAATTTTATTTTATTTCTATTTTGGCACAAAACTCACCTTCCGGGTTCATTCCAAAGCCCGAGGACTCCTTCATATTATACTTGTTTGTATTGTCCATCACTTAACCAATTCTTGAGTTTTTTCATTCAATTATTTTTCGAAAAATATATTAATATTTTTCAAATTCTTTTCATTAATTGATTATGAAATTGAATTAATTTTTTCTAAAAAAATAATTTTATTTTATTGCAAAACAAATGTTTGATTTTGTTCTGAAATTATTTTTTTTAATAATCAATTAAAAAAAATGCTTTTAAATTCAATTATAAGTTTGTTCCAGAATATAATTGGCGTACGAACTGCACAACATAGAGACGCATACATTGCATGCGCTATGAGTTTGAAATTTAAAATAAATTAAAATTTTTATTGTTTTTAGTTTTCATATACATTAGGAATAATTAATTTATTTGACTACTAATTAATGAAATGACATTTATTTCACTATTTCATAATTGAGATCAAATAGATTTCAAGGTTAGCCGGTTCAGAAGTTTGACAAAAACATGCCGGCACAATTAAATTCTATTCTACAAAATAACCCCGTTGACATTTTTACTCTTTTTCTATACAGTTCAGTACAGTTCAAAAGTTACAGTACAGACAAGGAATCTAATGTGTGTTCAACTCTGAGTAATAACTGTTATCTTAATTTTGATAATTTCTTATCTCTTTCGACGATTTCATATCAGTTTTGAAATCAAATAAACTTTTGACACAAGAGTTATTAAAATAATTTTGTGAATAAATAATTAAATGTCATGCAAACTTATGTGAACTATGCACATTCAAAAAGTTCTTAAGTAATTGTCTAAAAGTTTTGATTTTCTCCTTCACTCAACTCTTTTATTTTCTGTCCAATTACTAAAATAGCTTACAATACAATTCCTTCACTAACCTTTCACCCTATATTGTGACCTATCTTGTTTGAATAAATATGAGCAGGCTCAATAGAATATTAAAATGTTTTGTTTACAGTCCTCTAAAGACAGGTTTGGAAAACTAAGCTGTACAGGATATGATTTACATTGATAAAAATTCATATAAAGAACTGTATAAGTTTACTGGTGAGAACTACCTTGAATATAAATAGAAACTTTGTATAAAAATATTGATTTGATATCATATGACTCTTATTTAAGTTTTAGAACATTATTATACAGAATAAGTTCAGAGAGAATTTCGTGACATATTTCGCATATAATTCTTCTCTGCAGTAATCAGACTGAACTACGCTATTCTTAGCTCATAGTCAATAAATTGCATCTACGTTAAGCAATATGAAATGAACTCTGATATTATGAGTCAGACACTAATAAATAATGTTTGCATTCATTATGGAACTATTAAAGTAGCTTGCTCAATCAAATATCGCGTACATTTTGAATAATTATATACCAGAATAGTATCAGAATCATCTGGAATATTGATATTTTAATGATCAAGAAGAAAATATTCTAAAAATTCGATTACGAATATATTCCAGCATAGCTGACGTTCTTTATTGACAACGCACTGCTCTTTTGCATTAAGAAAAATAGTTAACTGAATATAAGATGAGACTCGAGTCGCGCCCACTCTATACGAAACACACAGTAATACCAAAAAGGATTGCCTCCTAAACAGTGAAACGACTATAGAGTACAGTGAAAGCCAACCATTTTTTCTCATCACAAATACGAGTCTTTAGTATTTGTATTCATGTTATTCATTAAAATAGTTATCAAAATAATTGATTGATTACTAAATCAAATATAATTGGAAATCAATTATAAGCACTAAAGACATGCCTGGGTTTGTCACATGCGGTCCAAACGAGGCACTGGTAGTCTCAGGTATGGCTTGAAATTGATTTTTACCCTAAAATTCAGTATTTTTTTTCGCAAAAAATGTTACATTTTTTTAATGAAATTTATTTTCTTTTAATTGTATTTTAAATACTATTTAATTGTTTGCAAAAAGTTTTTGTATTTTTTTTTGATGAATAATATAATTGTTTTTTTGAATTTTTTCTGATTTTTTTTAATTTGACCTGTGCTCAATTTACAGGATGCTGTCATCGCCGGCCACTTATGGTACCGGGAGGTCGAGTGTTCGTATGGCCGGTCGTACAGAAGGTCCAGAGGTTTGTATGAAATGTCAAAAAAAAATTTTTTTTTAATTATTTTATTCAAAAAAAATATTTTTCTTATAATAAAAACAAAACAAAAGTTATATTTATTTTTGAAGCTATAGTTGAGTCAAAAAATAAATAAAAAACAAAACAAAAAATATAAGAATTCATTCAAAAGACGAAAAACAAAACAAAAAAATTAAACTTATTTTGCATTAAATGAACGAAAAAAACAAGTTTTGACTAAAAAATCAAATCCTTTTCCCAAACGTAACGCAGAATAACACTGAACACAATGACACTGACCATCGAATCGCCCCGGGTATACACCCAACAGGGCGTACCCATAAGTGTGACGGGTATAGCGCAGGTGAAGATCCAGGGCCAGAACGCAGACATGTTGAGGGCCGCCTGCGAACAGTTCCTGGGTAAGAGTGAGGATGAGATAATGAACGTGGCCAGGGAGACACTGGAGGGCCATCAGAGGGCGATCATGGCGTCGATGACTGTCGAAGAGATCTACAAAAACCGGAAGAAGTTCTCGAAGAAGGTGTTCGAAGTGGCCAGTAGTGACTTAGTGGACATGGGCTTCACTGTGGTCTCCTACACGATCAAGGACATCAGTGACGAAGAGGGCTATTTGAAGGCCCTGGGGTTGGCCCGTACGGCAGAGGTCAAACGGGACGCCCGTATTGGTGAAGCGGAGGCCAAACGCGACGCTCTTATTAAGGTATGGAATGGGATGTGTGTTCGGACGCACTGCGGGTTAGCTTTGTATTGAAAGTTAACTTTAGTTGAGATTTAGTTTTTTTTCGATTGAGGGGAATATAGATTCGTTATTGTGCTAACCCCTCCCCCCCCCATGATAGGTGCATTCCAGTGCATAGATCAACCCCTACCTTATACCCGCGCCTCTACTATAGATGCAAATAAAATTATATTTGAGTTTAAAGTCCTCTTAATTACTGCAATTAAGCAAGGTGATAAAACTGTCCAGCTTAAACTGTCATAAATTATCAAGACTATCACTACCTGTTTAACGCAAGGGTTATCTAAAATTATAACTAAAGCATTTTTGAGGGTTAACCGAATGGTTAGCTCTAAACCCAAAAAAAATTCAGACATTATTGGACTTAAGAAACGAATAAAAGTAATCAAAAAATTCTTAACAAATATTTTCTAACCGTTGGCCACATTAAGGAAGCGCTGGCAGAGGAGGAACGTATGGCCGCCCGGTATGTGAATGACGCGGAAATAGCGAAAGCGCAGAGAGATTTCGAGCTGAAGAAAGCGGCCTATGATGTCGAGGTCTTCTCCAAGAAGGCCGAGTCCGACCTGTCCTACAATCTACAGGCGGCCAAAACACGACAGCGTATTAAAGACGAACAAATGCAGGTCAAGGTCATTGAGCGGACACAGGATATACAGGTGCAGGAACAGGAGATTATCCGGAAGGAAAGGGAATTGGATGCCACTGTGCGTAAGCCGGCCGAAGCGGAAAAGTATAAACTCGAGAAATTGGCCGAAGCGCACAGGAATAAGATCATTATGGAAGCAGAGGCAGAGGCCGAGGCTCTCCGGCTCAGGGGTGAGGCCGAAGCGTTCGCCATCGAGGCCAGGGCTAAGGCCGAAGCGGAACAGATGGCGAAGAAAGCGAACGCCTATAAGGAGTACGAAAACGCGGCGAAAGTCGATATGGTTTTGGATACTCTGCCGAAGGTTTGCATGAATTGGATTGCAATTGGATTTGAATTCGTATTCAGTTTTGGATATGATTTCAGACTTTTTCGTTAATTTTTTGTTTTTTTTTTGAATTCTTTTTAGTTTTCATTGATTTGTGATTTTTTTTGTGTTTTTGATTAATTGAACTCTTTTTCTGTTCTTTTTTTCGTTCCGTTCCCTTAGATCGCGGCCGAAATAGCGGCACCGTTAGCTCAATGCAATAAAATAGTTATGGTATCGAACGGTACGGGTGATGTGGGCGCCGGCAAACTGACCGGTGAAGTGCTGGACATCATTACTAAAGTACATCTGACTGTCTCACAGCTGACGGGCGTTCCTATGGCTAATGTAAGTGTGCCTAAGAATCTCCGCACCGGTGGTGTCGTTGCGCACCCAAACCAAACCCAAGCGTAAAATCAAATCCAAAAATAATTCTCAATTATTATACAAATCGATCAAAAATATTGAAATTATTTTTTTTCTCTAATTTTTGTTACGTTTTCTTCATTTATATTAAACTAGTTTTTAGTTATTTATAATTTTTTTCTGTTTTTTTATTTTATTTTATTTTATTTTTTTGCTCAAAACTTAGTCTTTTTTCAATCTCATTGAATGTTATTATTATTTTGATTATGTGTTTGAAAATACTTTTGCTTTTGTTTTGTTTGCATTAAAAATGTTTTCAATATTAAGAACAAAAATAAATTTATTTTCGTTTCCTTTTATGCATAAAATAATTTTTCCAAAACACCAGAGATGCGCAAAATAGGGCTACAAATCTAAATACTCCCCAGTTATTAGAAAAGTTCACTTTTCATCCCAGACCTGTCATAGACTCCAGGCCTGAATACCTGGCCTTTAGTTTAGATTTAATACTAAAAATGCAAAAAATAATTTGAAATAAAATCAAAAATTTATACTATTTTTTGTATTCTATTTCAATTCCAACACAATAATAGTGATCCGGGACCAAAGATAATCAAGACTAGTTTACTCTGAGCAAAATAACCCTCAATATAATGGGCATATACCCGGATGCTTTGCATTTAACGAGAGCCCAGAACTCAGGTATGGTATTAGTGAATAAATATGGCCATCTCTGGACGTAAACATAATTGTTCCACATCCCTAATCACCCTGTTCCATGTCACTATTACCCTGTATCATTCCTTCCCAACATTACACCCTTGCGCATATCTATACTCATTTATTTCACTTATAACTCAATTAATTCAAAATTGAATTTCTTTTAAATACCATTCCCTACCCTTCCAGTCGCCGGCAGCACTGTTGGCCAGTCAGAAGAAACCCGAGGCTTCAAAGTAGGGGCTCTTAACTATCACTCTATTAGTCTGTATTAGTCGCTGAAAAATCTTAATCTAATTCTTAATAATCTCTTATTTGAACTCATATTCTGATTGTCTGATTGCTATCCGAATGTCTGCTCTTCTATGATATGAAAAACAAAACATATCTTTAAATAAATAAAAAACTAATAAAATAATTACTAATAAAACAAATGAAAGCTATTTTCATCCACTGAATAATCAATCGTCTGCCGGCTCTTTTCGGCTCAAGTCATAGAGCACCTGACCATCTGACCGGTCAGTAATGTTTTTTGTTTGTCTGAATAATCATTTTTTATTTACGGAAAACAATCAGAAGATTAATATTTATTTAATAATTATATTAAATATTATTGTATTTTAATTATAATATTATTTGTTGTCAAACATTATATGAGATAAGAATTGAATGTTTTAATTATCAAAAACACTATATTCAGTGTAACTTTTTTTCTCTCATGTTATTCAAGAATTTGTTTTTCAATACATTTTTTTTTAATTTTATTTTTTAGCCTTTTTTTGTCAAAACTTTATATTTGATCTCATATTTGATTAATTGCTTTAATTTGAAGAATAAATAATATTTATTATTATTTAGCGATTTGTCGACCAATTTGTTTGAAAACTTCTTATGAATTCATATAATTATTCTCTATTTGTACTCACATTTCAGACACATATTTCAATATATAATTCATTAGAAAATATCTCTGTATTTAAAGTGAAGAACAAATATCTAATGTCGCAAAAAAATGAGCAGTGCTAAACTTCATACAAGCCTTGCTTAGTTTAGAAGATTTTTTATTAACTGGAAAAACAGCTAAAATATGATAAAATATATGAGAATTCTGTAAAACATTTGTTGTTTTTAAAGAGAAAACTAATGTATTGAATGAGAATTGAAATTAAAAGAAAATGTAAAGTATTTTAACGAATGAGAGAACATATGATTCAAATGTTTTCCTAAATATTGAATAAAATAAGTATTTATTACAACAAATAAATGTAAAAAATTAATTCAATTAATCGCCAAAAGTATCGTACAGTCGGTAACAGAAGTGACCAACAGATTTATGATGGCCTTTCATGAAGTTGTGTGGGTCAAATTGATAAAGGTAAGTATTTGTTGTGTTATATAGCATTGCAGCCATTTTGAAATATGACGAAGTTCAAAGTTCCATATTTTCAATAAATTAAAATGGAATAGTTGCTTTTTTGCTCAAAATACTTGGAAAAATTATGGATACAAATACGCTTGTTGTTTGAATTAGAAGTGTTCTAAAAATAAGCTCAGAGGCAGTTCTAATAATTAACTAGATTGATATTTTCGTCAAACTCTGATAGATAAATAAGACAGGGATACAGGAAGTCAAGGAAGGATACAGTTCTTATTTAAGAAAAATAAAATATGACAACATCGATAAATGTGTTGATTAATTCAATTAAGAAATTTTGAATTGATTATAGTATTGAAGGTAAGATACAAAATGTTGGAAATCGAAAAACATATTTATCATTTGATATTGTTCAGTGACATATATACAGTACAGCTGGCTTAATAAAGCCATGTTATACCTTAAGAATTGAAACTTAAAAAATCATAAATAAATACATGAAAAAGAAGCGAGAAATCTAACTTGATATTTAGCATGTCGGTTGAAAATATATCGAACTTTATCAAATATATATAAATTTATATAGGTACAATTTAAAAATAATCATACCGATAAAAATGCTTTTGTACATTGATGAATTCTGGCAGTGACCCCCAAATAGAGCAATCTGAATTTTATCAAAGCAAATTGTATCCACATTTAATTATTTAAATGACATTTATTTCTAAACCTAGATCAATTCGTAAATATGACAGATTATACATTGATAATTGTTGAATATGAAGAAACTTTTAATTCAACTTTGTACTTTATTATGTTCGAATACATCTATTTAAAACAAAAATTACTCAATTAAAAATGTATTTACTCCAAATTAAACCTGGTAATAATTTGGCAATAAATACAATACCTGTATCAATACCTGCTAATTGAATCAAGCATGGTTTCTTGTGGGTATAGGTACAGGCCTTCACTGCAGGTTCAGCTCTCCTATAGACTGAATGGAGATTTCAAAGCGACAGCCATTTTGGCCGTCGATTCAGAGCTCAAATAGACTACAGTTTGTGCTCTTTATTACAGTATTTAATTCGGTTTTCCGTTTAATTCACATCTATTGACAACATATCCAAAAATGTATGTTAACTACAATTAATTTTAATACATATTTATTGTTATTATTTGTTTTTATAATGATTTTTGTCTTTAATATTATGTTATTTTTGTTTTCAATTTTCCTCTTATTTTCGTTGAATTTGTTTTTTAAAAGTTTTTTAATTTTTTTTGTGAATTAATTTTTGTTCTTATTATTAAATTTTGTTTTTGTTTTTTTGTTTTAATTTTTGTTTTTTGTTTTGCATTTTCTAAAGAAGTTTTTTTTCTAGTTTTTTAAATAGTTTTTAAACTTTTGTTTTCAGTTTTTTTTATTATTATTTTTTTGAATTTTCTGTTTTTGTTTAATATTTTATTTGTTTTTTCTATTTTTGTATATTTTTTCTATAGATATGACCGAAAACTCTGTTTTGCATTGAATTTAATTGAATTGTGTTTTGATTTGCATTTTTTGGTTTCATTTTTGCGGATATTTTACTAATCAATCGATTGAAAGGTTTTTTGACTTTTATTTAACATTACTTTCAATGCATTTAAAAATAATTTTTTTTAAACATATTTTAATCAATCGTTTGCTTTCATTGCTGTCCAGCGACTGACCCATTCATCCCAAACCCAAAGGTTCCGTTCGGACAGAAGCGACCGAACCTTCGTTAGAGATCGGGAGCAGTACTTGTGGTCAACCCGTTCGCCATCGCCACAGAGAACACCTGTGCTTACCAGTGCCCGATCGACCGGTGCGAACGAGAACGCAAACCAATCGCTATATTCTAAACCATACCCCAGCTATAGGATCGGTGACCGGCGCCGGTATGAGAGTGTCGTCGGCTGAAGAGAGGCCAACAGAGCAGACGATGTCTGACAGGGATTCAGATAATGAGGTATTTGTTGCCAATCGAGTCATCGGTTCTGATAATGGTTTCAATCATTAATTGTTTTAACCATTCATTCAATGCATTCAATCGATTGATAGGCAGAATAGGCGGTCGAACGCGAAGAGCCAGAAGTGGCCGACGAGGAGGAGCCGGAAGGGGAGGACTTGGATGAAGACGACGAGGACGACGAACGCGGGCGGAGGCGCCGGAAGCGGAAGAAGCCCCGGCACAGGGTCTTCATATTTGACGAGGCGCAGGTGGACGACGAGATCGAGGACGACGAGGAGTGGGAGGACGGGGCGGACGGGATGATCGAGAAGAACAAGCACTCGGATGACTCGTCGCAGAGGGATATGGAGTCTCACCGAAGACTGCAAATGATGTGGAGCTCACAGAAAGCGGATGAGATCGAGGACTACTACCGACGCAAATACGCCGAGACGTCGGCCGCAGAGAAGGGATACGACGGAGACGTCGATCTGTCCGACGATATCACACAACAGGCGCTTATGCCCGGAGTGAAGGACCCGAACCTATGGATGATTAAGTGCAAGACTGGCGAAGAGAAGGCAACTGTTCTCCAACTCGTGAGGAAATTCATCGCTTTTGCCAACACTGATGAACCGCTTCCTATCAAATCAGTTGTCGCACCGGAAGGTATGACAGAAAGGATTTTGTTTTATACTATCCTTTAGTATAATATCATTGAATAAACCATTGAATGAATCGATTGTTTTGTTTGTATTGTTAGGAATCAAAGGCTATATATATATCGAAGCCTTCAAACAAACGCATGTAAAGCAAGCGATTCAGGGAATGGGAAATCTTCGGCTCGGGATCTATAGGCAGACTATGGTTCCCATCAATGAGATGACGGATGTCTTGCGCGTCACTAAAGATAACTCTCAGATCAAAGTCAACCAATGGGTGCGACTCAAGAGAGGCCTATATAAG
>JAQIWA010000713.1:0-26248 GCA_034693305.1 Eueremaeus valkanovi
AAAGCGCTAGAATCAAAAATGTTGAAATATTATTTTTATCAATAATCATATTTGTAAGAAAAACTAATTTTTTCAGAGACAGATGCAAATTTTTGAGAAGTAAGCAATTCCTGATTTGTCCTTGGTCAATTCGGAGTAGATAATTTTCGAAAATTTCTATTAATCTTAAATCGAATTTTTGTTATATTTTTGACAGAAAAGTCAATATTTCAGCTTTTTTGAATCTAGCGCCTTGAATTGCGCAAGAATCTTTTTCATATAAAATTTTTATCAAACCTCCACTATTCCTCTTTCAAATAAGACCGACTTCAACATTGTGACCCCTGTAGTTTTTGAGTACTTTTGAATTCAAAAAGGGCGCCCTACGTGAATAGCACGGTAGTTATAATTTTTTTGCATAAATTTTTTTTATAAAATTCAATATTTTTTTTAAATTTCAAAAATTTATTATTAAATTCCGTAAAAAAATAGTAAAATAAAAATCATTTTATATTTTCAACTGTAAAATAATAAATTGAATTTTGAGAAATTCCATTTTCATCTAATATCAAGCAAAATATATCCCTTGGCTATTCTGAATTCAGATAGTTTCGGCAAAATTAGTATTGAACTCAAGTCTCGTAGACTTCTGTTACATATCTTTATGAAAAATACTTAAAAAACAAGATTCAAACAAAAGTTATTTAATATATAATACATTCAGAGCTTATGAAACATCAGTTGATTTAATAAACGAAAACTGTTATCGAAAATCATTATTTAATTATTGTCTGTCTGTTAAGTAATGGCTATTTATAGATAGGGTCGATAACAAAGCTTAAGATAATTGAAAAATTCTGAGCCTTATCTGAGAATAAGCCAAATCTCCCCGGGTTAGGGCCAGAAGAATTATAATTAGTCTAATTAGAAAAATCCATTAAAATAATGTGCGACTCATTTAATACGAAATCATATAAAAGATATTACGCTATAAATCAGAGATGTCCAGAGAAACCTTGCTATTGACGTAATTTATTGAAAAACTTGAAAATTATTTCCGTGACTCTTTAGAACTAACTGTCTAACTGTCTATGTCTAACTGACCCCAAAATAGCTTAAACTCTGATATATATTTTTAATTTCTTGACCATTTATTTATAAAAATTGACCACTTTATCATAATTTTTTTAGCATAATTAATAGCTATCTAACCAAGCATAAATTGCTGAATTACCTAATATCATGCTAAATTTGCAAAATGAAATGTTATATGAACTTGAATGGTTTTTATTTTGCTGTGTCCATGCACATCCCTGGACACAGATAAGATTTACAATTAGGAAAGAGGAATAATACATATAACAGAGTGTTTATGATATTTTAGGAAAAGTCTAATTTATTTTCAAAGATATATTGCATTTGCTGTGCAATAGAAATAGTTTTTAAAAATTTTAAAGCAATTTATTTGAATTAAATATTTAGAGAAATTAATTAAATTTTATGCGTTTTTTCACGTATTTCGCAGAACTAATGAATTAAAAGCGAAAACATTACGAAAATATTTTTAATTGTAAGCTATGTTTGTAATGATAAGTAAAATTAATTATTTTCTCATTAAAATCTCTCTCTCTCTCTCTCTCTCTCTCTCTCTCTCTCACTCTCTCTCTCTCTCTCTCTCTCTCTCTCTCTCTCTCCCTCTCTCTCTCTCTCCTCTCTCTCTCCTCTCTCTCCCCACTCAAAGAGAGTTAACAAAACCTAATGAATGAAAAGTCTATTCAATAGACTCTATTGTGAGTTAACTTTGAAAATGACTTTTATTAATAATAGTGAATAACAAAAATGTCTGAAAATCATTTGATGAATAACACGATAAAAGGTTTTTTGTATTTATAAATATATTTAGTTTTTTATTCTTTTTCAACAATAGCACTGTTTGTCTGCTAATTAAGTAAGCATTGAATAGCTATAAGAATCGGCCAAACAGTGACTGAATAATAATTATTTATAACAGAATACAAGCAATAGATTCTGAACAAAAGGTTCAGCTAGGCACTATCTGATGTGCCCGGGTTACTCTATACTGTATACCACATACAGAAAAATGATTTAAGCTTAATTAAATATTATTTCCAAACATATTTCATAGAATATTTCGGGAATATTTTAAAATAGTACCTTACTCAAATCAAGCTCATTTTTAGCGAGTATACTCGCTTATGTTCTTGAAAAGGTGTCTGTATGTTCGTCCGTCTGTCTGTCTCTCCACAATTGTTGTAAAATTTTAAATATTTTGAAAATTATACTCATATTTAGATTTTCAAAATTTTGAAATTTTTCAACAATGTTGTCACTGTTAGCACAGCTAAAGCAGTGTTACCACAGCTAAATACTATAGATTTGAATACTTATTGACCCAATTATCTTCTAATGGTCAAAAATATCACCATTAGATCCCTAGTATTCTCGCTGGTAATAACGTTCGTGCTTGTTTATGGTGTTATTTATCGTTAAGTATTAATGCTTTTGATTCAATTCAACTTACAGTATGTTTTGATAGTTATCTTAAAGATAGGAAAAGTTTAGTCAATACTGATTAAGATTATTGTTTTGATTGTAATTTAGACAACATTTGTATTGCTGTATTCAATAGACTGAACACAGAGCGACAACAGATGTTTCAGCTCTCATATGGACTGACGAGTGAAACCAAATATCTGAGAGAAATGCCATACCTTTCGGCTAATATTCTTGTGGCCAAAGGGCAGTAGTAGTGACAATAGTATAGAATTTAGTCAATTCAATACCAAGAATAAATTATACTATAACATGACACTGTTCAAATTGGTTTATGAATGACACAGTTTATACAGTGCAGTAAATTACAGTGGAAGGCAGTGAAGCCCACTTTACAAACAGACAAATAAACTTCAAGTTTGGTTACAAAAGTATCACTTTATAAATGTATGTATTTTTCTATAATATTCTTATATTTATTATTCACTTCGGGTTTTCAAAAGTATTTCTCTTTTATAAGTATTTTCTTCTGCTATCAAAAGCGACTCTAAATATAATAGAAGTAAATATAAGAATCTTTTTGATGCCATCAATATTCTGATGACTATATTCTTGCTGTCAGTAAACTTCTATTCAAAGAAAAAATATTTCTAAAGAAAAATACGGTTTATATTAGAAAATAAGAAAATATAACAAAAAACTATTTTTTAATGAAATACTTTTCCATAAAGAAGATCCTGAAAATAAATTACACGGATGGCCAGCCAGGTAATATACTATTTGTAATAAAAATAAGCCTGATACAAATTTGAAACAAATCAATACAAGGAAAAAATGATAAATGTAAACAAGATAATGGTAGTAAATGTTAACTAGTTCAAACCCGTTCTATTTCCCATAGCACTAATTAATTTCACATTAAGGTAAATTTTTTTTATAGCAAGGTCATCTTTGTATTTTATTCAATAGAATGCATGAAAATTAATCAACAAATTGATTCTTGGAAGATTATTATGTATTTGAACTATGCAGTTTATTGATTTTCTCTTTTTAACACATTTATTATGGAAGTTCAACTTTAATGCGTTAATGGGAGGAACTGGAGCTTTGTATTGGATGTCCCTTGTTATTCTTGTAGTGCTAAAGAGTCCATTGGGTGTAAACAGTGGTAAAAAGTGAGAGACAGTAAACAAAAGTTTTATTCGTTTGCCTTAAATAAACAAAATATAAGACAAATGAGAGACAAAATTCGATAATAAAACTAAAAGAAATAAAAACAGAAATCCAGACGGAATTGGTTTTACTCTTATTTTTTTTATATTATTTTCTTTAAGTCTTATTGTTAGTAAAAGTTTTCTCTTTCTCTCTCTCTTTCTTTTGCTCTTAGTTTTTGGTTCGCTTTCTGTCATTGAATATAAGATTTGCTTCACTGATGAAAATAACATTTGCCAAACATAAGCACAAAAATTATGGGTAGAGTAGTTTGAATTTAAATTTGCACACAAATTGCTTGAATATTAGCTGGGTTCTAATTTATTGTTTTTCTCGAATGAGCAAGCTTAAATATTACATATAATAATCAATTAACTTTAACCGCCATTTTTGCGGCCATTTTGTCCGCCATTTAATCGCTTCCTAAACCCCCTTTTTAGGCAAAAATCCGCAACTTTACACGGGGTGCTCTATACCCCTCATCTCGGCCGACCTTGCACATTGCTAATAATCATGAATATTCAGCTTGTTCAAAATAATCTGATAAATGCTTTACTAAATAAATATTATCGAAGCTCTATTGATCTAGCACAGATATCATCAAAATGCTGGTGCATTTAATGCAATTTCAAACAAAATAAGTTTATCCGAAAAATCTTCTTTCAATCAAAACTTTTTCTTCAAATGAAATATGATATCAAATAAATGTAAGAACAGATCAATTCTAAGTCAACATCAGATCAATAATCAGGAATTTCTATCTTAACTGATATACAATAAGAGTGATGGCCAGTGGCCATATGGAACAATATTGATCCCTTTCCACAGCACATGGTGTACATCCAATGTCAGAATAAAGGCTATAATTCTTAGCCCAAAAATACGTTATGAAAAAAGTCATTACTCTTACGGCTAAAACACGTATAAAAATCTAATGAAAAACTAATTGAAAGCATAGCAAACATTTCACACATACTATAGAAAAAGCTTTGCGTAAATCGTCTTTAATTACATTAAAAAAAATTTGTTAATCAGAAAAAAATTGAGCGAACATGAGTTTATGGTTAGGTTAACATCTTGAATAAAAACTAGCATGCTGCAATGATTTTTAAACCTAGAATATAAAATATGTATAGAATTAATTAAGATATAAATCAAATGCTTTTAATCAAAAGCACACTGCTCAATCTCTTTATGAGCATCCTTGGTCAAATTTGCCAGAACTTATAATACAATTATATACTTGATTATAGAAATACCAAGAATAGTGTGTTTGTACTTATTGTATGATTTATTATAAATATAATAATAGTTACAAAAAGAAGGCTTTCGTAACAATCATATAAACGACTATTTCTAGTCATTATTGGGCCATAAAAGTCATTGTATTGGAAAACATTAATCAATCCTTTATTAAATTATTTTATTTTTCAATATGTGCTAGTTTATTTTTTTTTGTCTCATTCATATTTTTGTTTTATAAAGCAAATGACAGATCAATTAATTCTAATAAAAATCTATTCAATTGTCGATAATTTGTTTTATTTTTCAAACTCTTTTATATAAATATTATTTTTATTTTTTTTTAATTAGTTTTATATGTGTTTTATTCGGTAGACATTTGCTCAGACCTTGTCTTAACTACAATTGAAAAATGAAAAACATGTCAATCAATAAATTCTCAAAAGAATTTTTGGTTAGAATATTGTTCAACACATTTGAAGATAAGATAAGAAATTTGTTTTTTGTTTTTGTTTTCATAGTTTGTCTGATATGTAAGAAAAGTCTTTTATTCTATTTTATTGTGTTAAATATAATGAATGGTTTCATAGCAACACAATTAATGGGTTAGAGTGTAGGGAAACAGTTATTCATTAGCACCGGATGTGATGGATATTGTCTGCAGAGAATTGAAAACAAAAAGTGACAAGTTACTATTTAGATATAATGACTTAATACTCTGCCCTTTATCTTATGGTTTATGCTTTTTGTCTGGCTCATATAACTATATAATTAAAACATGTTGAAGGTAGAACATCAAGGTCAGTTTATATTTATATATTAAAGCATAGTTATTTTGAGTAAGGTTAATTTATTTATGTTAATTCAGGTTAAGTTTTAAAATATATAATTTGATATAAAATATAGTTTGTATTGGAATACAAATAAATGTGATATAATTGATCATGGTGACAAATGAGTCCGATGTACACTGCTCGAAATTCTCAACTAAAAGGGTCATTTTTCCTGCTTGCCTACAACTGACTCCGGGTATAACTAATTAAAGTAAATCTCATTGAAATTAATTATCATATGGACAGCACTGGTATTGTCTGAGCTCTAATGGATGAGCAATGGATACATAGATAGACATTAAAGAGTCTAAATAGTAGAGACAGTGTTTAAAGATTTATGGCTTTCCTAAAGGGTTTGGGTGTGCCGTCACTTCGTATTCGCTAATCATTTACAACATATTCTTTTGTGCTATACTTTCGATACTAATGTCAGTCTATTTACGAGTATTTCTCTTAACATCTCTTTTCTTATATATAAAAGATAAGGTTTGGGAACAGACCTGACGTGCGATTACGTTATGTCAACCTTAATGTCTGGGACTGTGACTGTACGGGTGAAACACTGTTTTGCAGAGATGACTATATCAAACGAAATGTTACTGAAATATGACTGAAATAGTCGTCTCTGCAAAGCAGTGCTTCTCTCGTACAGTCACTGACGCAGACATTATAGTAGATATAACGTAATGTAAAGCCACGTATGCTTTGAAACTCAACTATAATCCACTGTAGGCTCAGAATTGCATACAATGTATTCGACATAATATTCTTGAAATACTCGGAAAAACAGTTCATTTTATTTCATTGCTTCCAAAACTTCGTAATCGTAAGTGATTTTAGAAGAAAAATAAGAATAAACTGAATTTGAAAATAAAATATTTATGCAAATGCTGTGAAATCAGCTGTAGATTAGTTATGCTTTACTCAAGGGAGATGTTGCCTGTACAAATAAAATATAAAATTTATAGTGGTCTTTTACATGCAGATTAAGGTTCGGGGCTGAATATACAATATAAAAGATGCATGCACAAATAGTATTAGGTTTAGCACAAAAATCTCCATATAATATGAATAACAGGGATGCCTATAGTTAAGGTATATACGGGACTGAATAAACTTGCTTGAATTTCATATGCAAGCTATTGATAAAATATGTAGACATTTGATAAATTAAAATATTTAGCAAGTTTAATTTTAAGTTGATTTGATTCCGTATCCCTGGTTTGAATTTTTTTTTAATATGTGATTGCCCTTTTTTCGTTAAAAATGAGTCGGCACCTTTTGGCAATCACTGTATAGAATAATTGTAATTCTTTTAAATTTATTCCAAAAAATAAGAGAAAAATTTTTTTCTGTGAATATATTCGTCTGAATTGTAGAAAAATAAAAGTTAACATTAATCTGATGTTCATTAATGCAAATTCCATTCAGAGTCTAAACTCCTGTCACTCGACATAAAAAGATTGAATAAAAAGCCATACAATTCAGCACTGCTTACACTATATTGTACTTTAGCTACACTTAATAACAAGCGACTGACAAGAGAGCGAATTACTGCAGAATGTAGTAGAGCTCGAATTTAAATATTAGACGTAATTCTGCAAAAAAAAAATAATTAAATATTGAATAAAAATTATTTTCCTTTTTTTTGACACAACGGTGACATTTAGAATTAAAATTGTTCTTGCTCAATCAGACTGCAATGGATGATAGAAAATATTACCTTTGTATGCTTTTTCTCAAAAGGAACTCAATCTATTTTTTTAAAGTAAACTAACCCTCGTATTCACAATTAGTATACTTTTTGAATTCATTTAAGAAATGTTTGCATTTATTCACTGCTTTGAGAGTTAAGTAAAGAATGAATTATTGTTTGCATTCCGTTCTCTATTTGCTATAAAAATATATTTAAATAATTAAAATAACAATTGGTTTGTCTGAACAAAAATATTTAATTAAATTTGAATTAATGTTCTCAATGAATATGACAGCAATAATAAATGAATTGAGCAAGCACAACAGGTTTTGTAAACAGATTGGAATTTAAATAATATTAATTGTGCAAGATTATATTTTAGATAATAAATAAACGTGTGCTTCGGAAATAATGTATTTAAACTTGCTTAATCTATTGAATTTCTGAATAAAATGAGCTTTTCTATGTATTCCAAATCATGTCTACGTAAAAGTTCAAATTCAATTCATCTATTTATTTAATATTTAAAAAGTATTTCTTAACAAACTTTGTAAGCCTTCAGTCAAACGCAAAACTTTGGCAAATATTTTGTATATAAAAGGCTTCGCTTTTCTGATAAATACTAATAAAGAATATCAATAAAGAATATTCACTATATTTATATTCGGTATACTTTTTTCCAGAGCACAGGAACTCATTGAATAAACAGTACACTTACAAGAAGTATTGCAGTGAAGTGTCTTTTACATTATGGTTAAGAAATCTAATATTCAGAGGACCAAGATACTGTGGCTGCGCCTGCATAAAGCATATTGATCAGTGTACATTTTCAGACACTTTTTGTAATTTTCCATAGCTTATAATAACATATGCGCATGGTAACTAAATGAATAGGATGAGTGAGAAAAAAATTAACCCTCGTAATACCCCTGGGATATAGAAGCTTAAATTAAGCCCTGTTTTGAATTACGTAAATAACTTCTCTATAGTCTTATCCCTTATTCCCAGGGATGGGAATGGCATTGATTGGCGTTTATTTGTCAACACTTTAATTGATATTTTATTTTCAAACTCTTTGATTGAATTCTCAAATGTATTCAATGCTAAGCATATTCTTTGGACGGAATTCTATAGAATAAATTGGAGCTTGGCAGTTCTCTATTAATTTATTAGCTCGAGTTGTTTTTTGTCTGTTCTTTCATATATTCTTTTGACAGCTTTTATCAATTATATTGTATTTGATGTTAAGCTGAATTTGTTTTTGACGCTTAAGTGTAAAACGAATGCATTATTGATAAGAGTCTGTAATAAATGATAAATAAATTATTAACTCTTTAAACAGCAATACATCAAAAATGATTATAATTTAACGGATATTCTCAATAAAGTATAAATGTTTAAAATCATATTAAATCTGAACTCTTTTACAATAAGTTTTGAAAAAATTCTAAAATATATATAATTTTTTTCAAAAAATATTTTGTTTTGATTTTGAATAACGCGATTAAAATACAGATTATATTCTTTATAATCCAAAAATAAAAATATTTTAATGTAATTCTTGTATTGATTAAAACAAAACTTCAATAAAAATAGGTCTGAAATAATTGACAACAAGTCTGCTTGATTGAAAATATTATGAAACATCGCAATTTGAGCTAGCTATTCACTAAATAGACAAGTTAATTATAATTGTATAGACGAATGAATTGCTAACGAAATAAATGAAAATATTTGATGAAAACTATATCGAAAGCAAATACTGTCAATGAATGTGAGCAGAAATAAAGTGAAATCTATTTTGATTTTATGCATCAATTCATAGATGAGAACCAATTTCTCTCTCCAGTCGTGACACAACTGACTAAAGCATCGACACTGAGAGCACGCACTCAACGAAACCAGAGATTGATTATTGAATATATATTTCGCTTCCGAACCGAAAACTATTCTTTTTTTCTCTCTTTTTCTGTACTCATTAACACATTGCTCCTGAGCTATACCACCGATAAATTGATAAATTATAGCTATTCTTACAATTATATTCCGGATTCATATAATAGAAAATGTTTGCAATACTTATAGAAATAAGCGATAGATTCGTAAAAATAAAAATTATTTTCAATTATTTTTCCATAGAATAAGCTTAAGCCCCAATTAAAATATCATATATTGTTAACGATAATCAGAGCCTAGAAACCCGTTCCGCCTTCCCGTGCTTATGAGTCTGGTGCCATCATAACAAGCAAAGAGGGAGTTAACACATCAACCCAATAGTTAGCAGGTTAACTTTCAAACGCAGTTCTAACATGACATTTTGTGTTGAAAAAGCACTGTTTGAACTTGATACTTTCCATTTGAAACCGCATACTTTAGCTGTGTTTGAAAGTTAACCTGCTAACTATTGAGTTGATGTGTTTACTTTCCAATTTGTTTGTTATGATGACACCAGACTCATATGCACCGGAAGGTGGGAACGGTTTTGCAGGCTCTGGTGATAACACTTATATTCCTATTCAAAACACAATTTTTATTTTTATATATTTAATGATTTATGCAAATAATGTCAATTAAATTCATTATAATTGTGTGTTTTGTCATTAAAAATATATGAGCAGACATACACTGTTCGCGTAATTAGATTTAGATTATAAGTGGGTTTTCTATTCATATTATTTTTAGCTCATATTCTTTATACAAATCCAATAATTATATAAATATTTTTGTTAATTAATTATAAGTTCAGTGTATGAGAGGTGAATTTTTAATTATTTGAGAACTATTTTTACGTTCAAAACAATATTGAATTTAATAAATGCTTTCAATAATTAAATTGAATTAAAATTCATATTAGATTAGAACCAGTTATTATCATATGAATAATTGATTAGCTTGCTTAATTGCCCAGCATAGACTTATGCTAGAATGTTTGTTTTGAAATGAACTCGTTTAAAAAATCAATTTAATCTGCATAGGAAGAGCAGTTCTGAATGAGCAAGCTAGATTTTGTATTTGATCCCGGAACATGTTTCTGTTAATAATTCTTTAAAATTTTGAAAAGGAATTTGAATTTTATGTAAATTTATTTCAGAATTATTCTGTATATTGAGTCAAAATATTTATACAAAAAAATCATTTTCAACATTAATATAATTTATAGTTATATTTGATTCATACGAATCAAAATATTTTATTATTAATGGTTTTCAGTTAGAGTTTGAGTTCAAAAGATATGTTTGAATCAAATAAACATTTGGGGAGAGAGAGAGAGAGAGAGAGAGAGAGAGAGAGAGAGAGAGAGAGAGAGAGAGAGAGAGAGAGAAAGTTTGTGATAACAATAGCAAAGCCTTTGAATAGAATAAAGATTTGACCGAATATTCAGATTTTTTTATTCAAACACTTAAGCGTTAAATCGTATTTGAGGTTAGACTCAGTTCTTGCAGTCAGAGTAGCGATCATTATATGAGACAATATCTGCGGTCGAGAGCGCTATTACGACAGGCATTCCGTAGTACTGAAGGATAAGAATAATAAAACTGTTTTTATATATCATATCTAAACTGACTTTTATTTGTTTTGCGTCTTTGAATCAAATCTCGTCATATAAGGACTGTTATATAAAGAGCCTGTGCTATATGCACATGAATAATTTAATAGCGGAAGCTAGGTTACATCTGAATTGCTGGAACAATTTTTGATAATATTTCTTCCGGAGTATAGATATTATTCTAAACTATGTAAAAAAAATTATTGTTTTTTACAGATCAGAAGACTATTATTTTGTCAAAATTTTTTGTTATATAAAAAATCAGAATTTTTTGCTTCACTTATAATGTTTGTAAAAGAAATTTTTGACTGATTTTTATACCAATCGATTCATAAATATATCATTAGTAGAGATAGATATAGACGTATAGTATAGAGAGCATAGATCTGATCGCAAAGCTATGCCAGCGCTCAGACATTGCTTACTATTGTTATATATTTTGTAGAAAAAACAATTCATAAATATTTATGTTCAGACATATCATATCATTTCAAAATCGATATATTTTTTTCCATACATTTCATCGATATTTCTAATATAAAGCGCGAAAAATACAATATTTTTATTAATAATTTATAAATAAATACATATTCGCTGCAAAAATATAGAATAAATCAAAATATATATTCTGTTGTCAACTATATTCTTGCTTAGATTATTCTTAAGATAAAGTGAGCAAGTTTAAAAAACACATTTGTCTCTAGAAAGCATAGCTGTGTTATTCACAGCACTGCCTGATATACTGTATCTAAAATAATAATATATTTTTATAATCAGAGTAACGCAAATGGGAAATCCGAGCTCATTTTAGAGAGCTTAAAGTCATAGCCTTTAATATGTTACTCAGGCGCAATTTTAATCTTGTGAGTAGCTCTGCTGATCACTGTTTATAATTATATATATATTTGCAACATATGAATGAACTTTATAGCTAAAACTCAAGGCACCAGAGAAGCAGCACTGAATGGCCTGGATTACAGTTGATAAACAAATGGATTACAACTGATATTACATACAATATGTTTACTGTTCATGAATTGATAACATATCAGATGACTAGACTCATACCAAGTGGTTAATATTTGCTTATCTGTATAACTGTGGGTTAACCCAAATTTCCGCATCTCTGCTATAGACCCAAAGCTCATGTCGTGTGTAATAGAAATTATGTTTTATGTCAATAGAAATTCCAGATTATTATAAAAAAGATAACATTATAACTGCGAAAATCATTATTGAGTCGCTCGCATGCAAAGTAGCATAATATTGGTTACAATGTTGTCATGGTTCATTGAACTTGAAAATTACCCTGTGCAAATTATACTGTAGAGAATATTTCGCATGTTTTTTGAAATTTGTTTCTAATTTTTTGATTTATCTATTTTTTGTATAGTTTTGGTCTATTTTGAGGTAATATTTTTCATGTTTAATATTGATTTGATCCATGCTCTATTTAGCACTTAATCATTGATCTTGCTTATTTATACGCTTGTGTTTGTATCTAAACTGGAATATGTGTTAAATATAATAATTTAATTAAACTTAATATTCATTGCATACATGTATTCACAATATAATTAACTTTTTAATCAATAGTTATTTTTAGAATAAATTAATGAAAATTCTATTGATTTTCAACAAAAAAAAGTCAGAAAAATAGATAAAAAGAAATAAAGATAAATATTTTGCAATAAATTAATCATCATGTTCATTTTTTTATTCCACAGCTTTTTTTTATTTAATTGAACATGATATATTTATTCATACTTAATTCAGCATGCAAACATATCGTAAATCATCAAGGATAGGTCGTTTTTCATCATGTAGCATGGTGTTTTATTGAATAAAAGCAACCCAGGGTAGATATTTGATTTAAAGATTCGATTGGTTTTGTGTTTTTCTGTCGGATTTATCACTGATTTATCTGAAGATATATTTTTTCTATACTTTGTTAGCATTGGTTCGAAAATATATTACTCTTTCTGTTGATTCGGATATAAAATAAATTTATTTGAAAAATAAAAATAAAAGACAATAAAAAACAATTTCACTATCAGTTGAGTACAGTATAGCTCAATAAATTGTAACATATTATAAAGCTCTGCCCTATAATAAAAAGAACCGGCTATAGTGCACAGGTGTGTTAAAAATAATGAATATAAAACCTGCTCAGATCATATGAGATAATCAAGTAACATTTTAATGACTATCTTATAGTGTAATGGAAGCCATGATTTATTGCCAACAATACCAATACGTATTGCAATACAGGGTTTGACAATGAAAAACAGACAGAGTGTGTGATGGAGTGATGAGGCGAACAATATTCCCGAAAGAATTTATATAAAATCATTCGAATATACAGTGCTTTCACTTTAAAAGCTATTTTATCTGATCTATGCTTTTAAACCGATAGCAAAGGGAATTACAAAAAAAAGTAAGAGGGTTATTAGCAAGGGAATAAATAATCATGAAGGCACAAATTACTTTATACAAATAGCCATGTCAAGTTCAACGATAATTCCAGAACATTTATTGCATCGTTCCTAATTAACCAAGATGAAAAAATAAACTTAAACATGCAAGTAACCTTGGTAAATAAGTGAAGTCATTGCACTTAAAGGCAACCATTAATCCATACCTGACTCCAGATCTGTCACTATTTTATGTCATTGTTATAATAGTCTTATACTTTTCAATGCAAAGCATGTGCTCTATATTCACAGCCAATGTGTTTGTGCTGTCAATCAATTGCGTTCACATCAGATGTATATAAATATTCTTACATTAAAAACAAGTCAATAAGGATTGGAAAGCATCAGAAATAAGGGTTTCCCTCAATATTAAAAAGAATATTTGTTATTATTTTAGGTTCTGTACTATTTTTATAGACCAATGAATATCTTCATTAAAGAGCAGAAAACCGTGAATTCAAGTATCGTATAGTCATTTTTGACACTGAGCTTATGAGCTAAAAAGGTACTATAGCTGAACCTATCCAAAACTTAGTAACAATAATTGTAAGCAAGAGTTAGCCAGTAATCAAAAAAAAAAAAAATAAATTCAATACTGAATGTTAAGAATTCTATTGAATTATTAGTCAAATAATGCAAACATAGGACGAGTTCTGTAAACAAACGATAAACTGGTTATATCTTGCTTGGAAAAGTTCAATTCTGTGAACTTGATCAAATCAGAAATCACTGTAAGCAGCGCAATGCTATTTTATACCCTGATTGAAAAAAGCTCTTCGATGTTTATAAATAAAAGTTTCTTAGAAAATTGTTCTGCGTCCCTGATTTCTCCCAGCTATATGTGTTGTCGACCACAATCGAGTCACAGCATTAAGCAAACAGTTAAATAGTGTATGCCTTCCAGTGCTCGCAGTTTAGGCAAACAATAATAAAAAAAATATAATTTAATTATAAAAATTTCGAAAACAAAATGAAAAACAATATAAAATAGAATTTTGATGGAAAGGTATTAACATTTTATTTACTAAACATATACAGTGTGTGCCATAAAAATATTCATAAAAGTTATATAGCAAATTGATCAAGACTATACTACAGTAAATTAAACTATGAACAAATTGGCCTTTAGTGTCACTACTAATATTGCAAACTATTATGACAACCACTGTATGACTAATAGTGACTAAACTTTAATTTGTTTTTCGAAATAATTATTTTTGTTTTTATTAAATATAAAATTTTTTAAAAAAATTAATTTAAATCTAATGTCAAACAAAATTAAGGATAAGATTAATGAAAATTCACACTGAATTCCACTCGAGAACTGTCGAGTGTTTGTCAACAAAAATCTCAAATTTATAATTAAATGAAGTTTTTTAGACCCGAATAGAGATATAAAGTGAATGAATGACTGAATTAAGTGCAAAACCAAAACCAAAATCAAAAGACTGGTCTAATTGATAGCCGGATAAGACATAAATTTACAAAACTAATTGATCAGAGCTCAAACTAATGAAAAGGGCTGTCACTCGAAAGGCTAATTAAGTGAAGAAAAAAATTCACCTGACATACAAAGAATTTTATTACAAAGAACATAATTGAAGTGTTAATACAGTTGTTGTCGTTTACGATCTGAACCATAAAAACACAGAAAATATTTACTATTTCTATATTTACTATATTTTTGATATTAAATCATAAAATAGTGTTTTGATTGCATACAAGAGAGACATAAAGAATAATATTTGTGTCAGAAATGATAGAAATTGTTATCAACTAACTTATCATTATTTGCCATAATAATGATGTGGATCACTTTCTGTGTCGAATAATTCATTTTTCTCACCAAGATAAATTTCTTCAAGTAAAATATTATACACATTCTTACCCCATGATAGGCATCACTGTTTAGATGAGGCTTAAGTGCAATAAGTCTTCTCTTACTTTCTGTTTTGGGGCTAATATTGATTTAATAGTTATACTCATTAGTTAGCAATCTATATGTGCTATCATATTGATATGTGATAAATGATACTGGATATATATATGCTGCATTTTAGGGCTTAGTATAGAGCTAGCTTGATATTTACCAAACATAAAAATCAGGTTAAAATATAAATATTCTATCTATGAAAATGAGTGAATTGTTTGTGCAGTAAAAAACAAATTCCAATTTGACATTGATATCCTTCATAAACTAGATAGTTTTACATTAAAGCACTGTTCCAGATCATATAAACTTGATTATTCCATATGGAACTTTCATATTCAATTATGTAGCATGTATATTCTAGAAGCTAATATATCATCCAGATATGTTCCTGCTTATTTTTTTGTACACATCTGTATTATTTTGGTAGCAATTCTCCGAAAAAAATTGTGACGGATATTAAATTTCTATTGAGTGCCGAAACCATAATCACGAGAGAAAGCGGATGTGAGAACACATAGACTCTATCTCTGTATACACTTATCCTATGTATGAGAGATCCGATTCTCTCTCTTCTCTATAAACACAATAATTGTATTTATTCTTTGTTTTAGTCATGAATTGTATATATTTTTAGTCATTATTTGAACGAAAAAAAACTATATTATTATCTATTCATTAAACAGACATTACTTCTGAATAAATTAAATTAAAAATAAGAATAATATTAATAATGGATCGGATGTAAGGCTAGAGCGAGAAAATTGATCAATAATTAACGTTAAGATAAAATTGTATGCAATATAAGAGTCCGAACACACCGTATGTTCCGTACATTAATTAAGAAGAAGAAAAAAAACATAATATTATATAATGTATTGAATGCTATGAATACTCTTATCAGTCGTTAGTCGACTGTATATGACATACAATTCTTTCGCAGTCTTTGTGCATAACTCTCGTAGACTTGTATTAATAATTGAGTTAATGGGACAGACATTCAATGCTGTTGTAAGAAAAGCAATGAATATCCCATTAGTTCTCATTATGAAAAAAATACTACTCAATGGAAATGATGTTATGGTTAGCTCTGGTTCTGCTTATTATGTATTCGCTCTAATAATCATTTTCATGACGAGAAGTCATTAACAGATTTTCCATTTTTAATGCTTTTTCTTATTTTTCTTTAATCATTTCAATGACATTTCATCACTTAATATAGCAAACAAGCATGATACTTTATTTTAATCTATTTACCTGTGTTAATTTAATGCAATAATTTAGCTCTGGTGCTTTTATTCATTAAAATTCAATGAAAATATCATAGCTTTGATTGAATGCTATTTTATTTGTTAAGAAGCGAAATGAACTTGATAGAATTGATGTTTACCAACATTTAGTTCAACATGAGCTAGTCCATTTAGTGTATGATAAAAATCAATGGAAAAGGACCCAGGAGAGGGATTTGTTTTTTAGTTTTAATTATTTATACACTTTCTCTCTCCAGTTGTGTCGCTTCTAAAGGCTGTTAATGTAACTGAAGCTCAACACAAATATTTGATATCCTATTACTTAACTCTATTTCTATCTCTAATTCACATCAAATCAAAAGTCATATATACTGTACAAAGTAGTTGTGCCGGCGCTGAATGCACTACTACTCAGCTTAAGAGGTATTTACAATAGAAATGGCTTTTATTTATTTTTATTTTATTTATTTATTAAAACTAATTCAAAAATAAATTAGATAAACAAGACTTTTGCTGTCACACAACACATACAAGGCCTGGTAGGTCTGGTAGTGGTTACATAATGTACACAGCCTCAAAACTATATACCCAGCTTATTTCTTTCTCATAATAAAGAGTAAAATATATAAAAATAGTTATTTTGAAGTGAAATAAAAATTTTATAAAATAATATAAAATTGATTTTGAATTATAATCTGACAATGCGTTCAATAAATTTAGAAAATAATATGATTTTCTCAAAAATTGTTAATAAAAATTGAATCTATTTATATGTTAAGTAAAACACACTTCAAATGTGTTTACCGTACAGTATATGGAATAAAATATTTCTAGAGTAGATTATCCATGTCACTTTCTGAAGTATCTATACTCAAATAGATTGTATCAGGATGAATATCACTGGTCTGAATATACAGGACTACATTTTTTGCTATAACTGTAAGACCGAAATGTATTGCAATCTAATTCAATGTGTATTATATTCTTCGATAAAGTGATAGAAAAAACTCGAGAAATATAATGAAATCAAATGTTCGTACGATTAAAGGCATCGGAGAATCAGAATCAGAGCACTGACAGTATATTCCACACATTTATCAATCGGTGCGACCATTGAATACAGAGAAAAAAATTCAATTTCATTGCTATTAAATTGTTTGGCCCAGAGATCGATTGTTTCGGTTCTCAGACATACACTATATATGGGATAATCAGTCAAACGGTTAGATTGAGTGATAAAATGTGTTTTTCTTAAATTAATCAAAGATTTAGACGAAAAACAAAAATGTTTTTCTCGCGAAAAAAAAGTACAACAAAAACAAGAATATTTCGAAATTTTTAATAATAATAATAGCAATAAAGTGAAAATATTTAGAGCACTAGTAGTATGAGCTGTATTACACAATTTTGAAAAATTCTTTACTTATCTGACATATAGTGCGAAAAAACAGATAAAAGAACCGAAAGATTGAAAAATATAAGAATTACTGTAAGAATAGTACAAAACAACAGATGTTTTGCTTTTGTATAAAAATTTTATTTGAAATTTATTAAAATTTTTCTGATTTAAACAACATTTTCCAAAAAGGCCTCGAAGGCCAAGGGGTACATTATGGACTAGACCCCCTGGCCATCTTTAGCAATATCCATATCAGAACTATAAAGCCATAGCTTATTGATAGACAGCTTATAAACGCATAGACTATTTGACAGCAAAAATATTATATAATTTAGTTGTCATTCATTCAGATCATATGTCAGACCATTCATACGAATAGTAAAAGAATAGAAAAGCAAAACAAATCATAAATAAAAGTGAAAATGATAAGTATGTCAACACATGTTAAGCCCATACGGGCTAAGGGTTTCACAAGACATCTAATGTTATAATAAAATTATATTTTCATATATGGAAGGGATGAGTGAAAAATATGGCTCATATTTAAAGTGAAAATTATAATAAATTGATTGAAAAAGTTATTAATTTCTGTTCACATACTTGTGCTGTGTCTGCGGCAAAGGCATGTATTAATCCATTTATCCGTTTATATTAATTACAGTTATTTTTAATTAAAAATATGGCATATATTTTGAGTACGATTTTGCACAACAGATATATCATAACAAATATTTTTAATTAATTTTAAATAATTAATGTAAGAATTGGTGCGAAATATAATAATAAACTTTTAATTAAACACATTATTCACATAAGTTTTGTAATCATATGTTTTGTTAGATTTTTATTAAATTATAAAATAAGAAGAAGAATATGAGTTTGAAAAACAACTTTTAAGCTAAAAAGCTTCCAGTTCACTTGATATTAACAAAGAAGTAATAGAATAGGTGTAAAAATAAGGGCCTTTTTATATACAAGCACTGTCTGTATACTTAAGTCTTTATCAAAATATACGGCGAGAATAGAAACGATACGAAACCACTCGATAGCATAGCTTACGACTGACTGACTGTAAGAACACTCTGTTGTCGTGTTTGTGAGCATTGCTGTGAAGTTTTGAGTGTGGAGTGAGTGCAGTGAGTGATTCGGTTTGGAGTAAACAGAACTCTATTCAATGCAATATACCTGTAGGCCAGGGATGCCGAACAATTGCCTGGGCGGTGATAAACAAGCTTTCACTGCTCCAATACACCTAGGTGGAAAAATAACGGGGTAAAATTATTGTTAAGTGCATATTTTTATATGTGCTGTGTATTTAAGTGTCTTTTTGTAATTATGTAGATTTGGATTATTTTATGCTAATCTTCGTTCGGCATCTCTGCTATATATCTGTAGTTGAGTTTGAGTTATATTAAAAATATGCAAAATATTTAGAATTCAATTCAATTCGTGGAATATTTTTGACACTTCTCTAAAGAGATTTTTATTTCAAAATTCTTTACATTTTTTCTCTTCAAATATTAGTTTTTGATAAACAGGTAAGTATTTTGAGCTATGCTAAACCAGTGCCAAAATCGTGGTTTATTTGTTATCAACATAAGTGTAAGAATGAGATAAAGTGTCACTGTTTTTGGGAAAGGCGTTGACGTATAAAATTGCCCTCAACTGCATTGAAGGCTAATTTCCAATCAATTCATATCTATTCAGAACTTTATTATGGATTAGCCTATAGTTCAACACAAAGATTGAGCACTGAATGTATGTTCAATTAATCAATTCTTATTACATTAAATGTGCTAATTCATCATGGTAAGTCGTCATCAATATTAGTTTCAGCTGTATAAGTCTGATAAATAGATGGATAACTTTTAGGTTTAGTTCACAATTCTTTCTAAACTTATATTTATTTCATAGAAATCTTTACTTTTTATTCATGAGTTTTATTGTCATTCCTTTCGTTTTAAATCTTATTTATATTAGAATTGCAACCATTTTATTGATCTTTTTCCGTATAAATTGTGAAGGGGTGGATTATCTTGCTAGATTTATTTTGCTTTCCAATGCTAAGCAATGAAATAAATTTAATTTAATTATGACTATAAGCGACACTTTTAGAGGTAATTGTTATGTAATTAAATATAAATTATATAACAATAGCAAAGCGTATAAAATATTAAATATTTTTTCTCTTCTTTTTTCTTATACTTCAGACCAAAAAAACTGTCACTTGTTTTGTGAGACGTTGAGAAATGAGTTTAATTTGAAGTGAAATAAGAATAAAAATGAAAATTATAGCAGAATTCCTGTCATTAATCAAATTGTCTTATATTTTAAAAGAGAGAGAAAAATATCAGAAATAAATGGAAATAATATATGAAAATGAAATTCAATTATATTGAACGCAAAAAAAAAATTCCGAAACTCTTCTTATTTTTCCTTACATTTTAATGAACAAAAAAAATATCTATGATTTTGAAAAATGCGTGAAAAAAATTTTTCCGCTAAAAATAATACTTTTCTTAGAAGTGAAACAAAAAAATTTATATAAAAAAATAAAATAAATTTAATGATAGTCTGAAAGTGAATATAATTCCGGAATAAAGTCATTCAAAACACTTGAATAACATTTCGGCTCTCATTAAAGTCACAAAAAATTTCAAATATTTTTATGCAATTCTTTTCTAACATTTTGTTTCTATGCATTGAAAACAATATTTTACTATAAGATTAATATTTCTGTTATTCAAACAAAAAGGATCTCTATTTTCATCACTCACTTCATGAAGAATGAGAGCAAAGGTATTAAAAATATATTGAACTGAAAGTTACAAAAAAGTCAATTCACAGTCAACTCCCTCGCCATCGATACATATGGTGAGCCCAGGGATTAGTTTAAGGCTTAAGTGCATAAAAAAATGATTTGATATAATATTTCATTTATTATCAATACTTAAGATAGAAATTCTCGAAAAAATCTATTGAAAGAGATATAAGAATAGAGTTATTCTTCAGTATAGTCATAGCAGGGACGCGGAAAAAGGGTCAATTCATATGTGTACAGATTTGAAGCATGCTCAAATTAATTTTGTTATAGCTTGTAATTTTGTGCTCATTTATTATGAATATAAGTTATGTGAATGGAATAAATATGTTTGAGCAAGATAAAATTGGAAGCGTGACATTTTTAAGTTAACCCGGCTTAAATTTGATATAATAAGTGCTTTAATCCATTACTGTGTTCATTAATTTAAACGATAAAATGTTATAGTTATAAGAATTTTCGTTTTGTTATATACTTTTTCAATACAACAAACGATTCTTTCCATTAATTTTCTATTTGTTGTAGTCTTTCAACTGATTTAATATAAGCTTTACTTAAAATAATGAGATTTTATTCTGCTTTTACTTTATTTGTGTTTTTATTGCTTCCATTATACATGAAATTAGCACTGGTGAAAAGTCAGAATCAATACCATTGTTATTCCGGAACAATACCAGTTAACAAATAGACCATGCTCATTATGTCTCATCAATGTACGCCATGTTTAACTGTGTTTATTACAGTCATTAAAATTTTGTTTTGTATTTCAATGGAAAAAAGACATTAAAAATGTATAGAATTTTATATACTTTTGAAAAAACCATTTTTTAATTAAATTATATATTTATATAATTATAGATAAAAAATATGATTAAATTCCAAGAGTAGTGCTAATTAGCAATATGGTAATTTTAAAGCAGAAGCCTGCTATATCAAGGTTAAAGCTTTACGTCGATACTACTCCATACAAAACTATCTGTGCATTTGACAAATGTATGATCGATGAAATTTTTGCTGTCATCACAATTAAACTTCAGACCATTTTTATTCCATTAATGCAAATACTATACAGAATATTCTGATACCAAAGAATTCACATCAGGTCTGATAAGTATTTTTCTTTCTATTATATTAATTCTATAGGACTTTAAACATAATAGACGTTAATATTCTTTTGATGTCATAAATATTCTGATGACTATATTCTGCTGTCAGTAAACATGTATTCAAATAGTTATCAAAAATGGGATTATTTTTCAGACGAAGAATAAGAATAACTGTTTTAATAGACTTTTCTTTAGAAATAAAGTGCTTTTGAAAAGAAATTCTTTATATTCTTCACATTTGAATCAGAATCTGATCTCTGCCTACAGAACACATTGCAGCAAGCATATTTAATGCTTATATTGCCATAGCAGCCAGATCCTATTATACTGTGTATATAAGATAATATTTATCTGGATAATTTACTTAAGTTCATTCATACGTATTATTGAAATATTAATTGTATTAAGAATTTATTCAATCATATTATTCATATATTAATATTCATTGGATTATTATTTATATACAGAATATTCCATAGAATATTCTATTATTTTCTTATGTATTCGCAAACACTTCCTACACATGAAAATAAAATATGATTTTCATTTAAAATTCAGCTTTTGTTAAAAAATTAAAGCAAATATATATCAAAAATTAGATTGAATATGTTAAACATGATCATGCTTATATTCACAGTATGTTTAACTAGCTAGTTTAATATTCTAATAAAATTAGTGATATTTTGTTTGAATTGCTTAAAAATAATTTTATATTTAATCCAACGTTTATTAATGCAAATTGTATTCAAACTGTAAAGTCATGAATAGTATATCTGAAAGTGAGCTTGCACATTTCCAACCTTATGATTAGCTGTATTCCAAAAAAATATTAAATTGTATTCTGAATATGATTTGAATAATATTCTTCATTAAAATATTCAGCGCTCAGAGAGTTAGGAAACAAATGAATTATTATTATTGTTTGTTTGGCTTCACTTGTATTCAGTGTTGAATATCATTTGAATAATTATAATCTGAAATCGTATATAATTTTAGGCGAAAAATAAGTTTTTAATTAAATATGAATTGATTTATTCTAATTATTAATATAGATATTCATTAAATAATTCAATTAAAAGAAGACTTAATAAAGACTATAATCTTTTGGATCTGAAGTCTTATGAGAAGTCATTGAACAGAAAAAAATACTCATTTGAATGAAAAAAGATTATTCAAAGAATTTCTTAACAATTCTGAAAAATAAATGTTTATTCAGTTGAATGAGTTCTTCACTAAAAGATCCAAATTTTTTATTGAATTTTTAAATCAATAGAATTTTGTATAATATTATGCATTGAAATAAATTATAAACAATGTTAATTCAATGCAAGGATAAAAACAAGCTGGATAATATGTGAACTATATTAAGCAAGAATTAATTAGCAAACGGAATGTGATTAAAAAGCGGCTAGTTCATTTAAAAATCATATGCAATCTGATTCATACAGTCGGCTAGCTTGCACATTTTTGAACCAGATCAGTTGTTATTCAGCATTATTGGAATATTTATGAACTCGAATAGATTGCTAACGAAATTAAGAAAATATTTGAACAGAAAGTCTATCGAAAGCAAAATACTGGCAATGAATTTGAGCAGAACTAAAATGAAATCTATTTTGATTTTATGCATCAATTCATAGATGAGAACCAATTTTTCTCTCCAGTCGTGACACAACTGACTAATAGCGCCGACTATTACAGTACGAACACAACGGATACAGACATTGGTATTGAATAAAAATTTTGGTTCCGAACAGAAAACTATTTTCTTCAAGTATTGGGTCATTCATTGTCTCACAACAGGAGACATCCCTGTGCTATACCCTGTGGTAACTATTAATAAAGTGCTGTTATTGGTATCATAACCAGGAAATAGAATGACCACTTCATAGCACAGTTAGGTTTTATACAATACTTGTGCAATGCATACAACAATTGATACACATTTTTGTTTGAGTCTATAGACTATTTTCATCCATGCAATACATTTTAAGCTAGATATTCGATATTGAACCTTGATCACTTGTCTTGAATATCTAGCAATATTTTTCTATACAATTCTGTTATTTTAATCGACACTATATTCGCATTAATTATACTTTTTTTTATTCATTTTTATTATTATTATATTTGTAATGATTTATGCAAATAATGACAATTAAAATCATTATTAGTGTGTGTTTTGTCATTAAAAATATATAATTAAAAAACTATTCGAATAATTAGATTTAGATTTCTAATGGATTTTCTATTATTTGAGTTCAACTATAGTATACTTACCGTACATTCAATGATCCAATGCTTACTTCAGTTAATTAATTATACATCCGATGAATGAGTGATGAATTTTAATTAGCAATACATTGAAATTCAGACACTATTTAACTCATTATAAATGCTATTATTGTTAACGTATTTTAAAATCACATTAAATATACGAACAATTGATAAGAAAATGCGATTAAAAACTAATTTCAAAATAAATTGAATTTTTAAACAAAACTATTATTAAAACAAATTTCAAACAATTTTTTTAATAATTCTTATACAAAACAAATATTTATTGTAATTATTCCTAATGTTTAACAAAGCTTTTACTGATAATCAGCATGTTTTCAGCTTTTAATCAAGATTAATTCGTGCTTTTAAAGTGTATCCAACGCTTTGTTTCTGCAAATGAAATGTAATTAAATTATAATTTTTTCTGTATTTTGTACTCGACTTCACTCGACATCCAATAAGAATCGGAAAAATGCTCTTTAAAACAGTTATAACATATTGTCAATCGATATACTGAATGACAAACCTATCACTCCTTCTATTCCCCGAACACTCTATTCTTAGGCATTGCTATAACTAATGGAAAAGAGCTCTAAAATCAGTTCCTGTTATATAATAGCGATGAGAGAGGGAGAGGGAGGGAGAGAGAGAGAGAGAGCACAGGAAGCTCTCGGGAAATAGAAAGGTTTGAAATATAGAAATAAATGAAAAGGATCGGGATAACCAAGGTTTCCGATATGTTATATGTACATGATTGATAGAATAACCATGCTTAACTTCTAGTATTATGAAAAATTTCGAATAGAACTTGCTTGATCATAATTAGAAGTGTACATTTCGACTTTTAATTAAATGTGTACATGTTCAGATTTATTTGTCAATAAAATAGTGAGACCTTGCTGAACAGGAAGGCAATTTAAAAGTTCTCAGTTGCTAAGGGCATTTTAACTAAACTACGAACTGTTTTTGCCCAATAAATGCTGAATAAAAATATAGTTTAGGCTAAGGTCTGACGGAAACAAATCTATATACTCATAAACTTTGAGGAAAGTTGAGTTAAAAATCAAATTATGTATTGATTTAAATCCTTGTCTTGTTATCTAATGTCTGCTTCAATTCAGTACTACATTTGTCACATCTGTAATAGACAGAAGATATACATAATTTGATTTTTGAATTTTGACATGGATCAAATATTTTAGTGATAAAACACTACTCATCAGTATTCTACTAAAATATAAGACATGTCAAATAGTGTGACTAAATTGAGAATTGAGCTGTGCTGGTCTGAATGATTTTGAAAAATATAAGGATATTATGAAATGTTTTTTTTTGTAATAAAATAAAATATTTTTATAACAAAAATCTTCTTTTAAACACATTTTTCTGTATTTCAATGCGATTTAGTTCTCTTACTATTTATTTTCGTGTAATTCACTTAAAGTTTTTGTTTTTATTTTTTCTTTTATTTTTTGGTAGAAAATAAGATTTTCTTTTCACTAATGTTTTGTCGATTTTGGAAGAAAATACAGAAATAAAAATATAATTATATTTTTTTCTCTTCAAATATGAGAAAATATTTTATTTATTCTTACATTTAAATTGAATACAATTTTTTTGGGCAAAAGATCTAATCTTTGATAATATAAAAGATTTTTTCGCTTAAAAAAATTGTTTACAATTTACGTGATTTATGATTGATTGGACATTAAATTAGATAAATGTATGAAAACTTTTTCTTCCCTTTTCTTATAGTGAACTCTAAAATATATGAAATGAAAAATATGTGAAATACGGAGACATTTATTCTCTCTCACGAATCAAATATTTTATTATTAATGACTTGTAGTTAGAGTTGAGTTGAGTTCAGAGATATGTATGAATGAAATGAACATTTGGTGAGAGAGAGGGGAGAGAGAGAGAGAGAGAGAGAGAGAGAGAGAGAGAGAGAGAGAGAGAGAGAGA